>VYZQ01052698.1:13022-39713 GCA_013400655.1 Mystacornis crossleyi | reverse complement strand
GCCCTGTGAGGGAGACCTGCCCCTGCCTCCTGCCTCACCCAGCAGTGAGTAGTACAACTGCACTACTGAGGAGGTGAGACACAGGAAACTAAATAAATACATTTTTTGTTTTCTTACATTCCCTTTTTTTTCCCTTTTTCCCCCTTATTTTATTTTTTTTGGTTGGTGTTTTTTTTTGGTTTTTGTTTTTTGTTTTTACTTGAAATTTGCAAGGGAACCTGGCTCAGCTGAAGTGTATTCATGGCCATCCTAGCCTCTTTCAGGAGAGCTCTTTGTCTGGGGGACAGCATCCATAGCACCCATGAGCATTTGTATCTCTGTACCAAGTACACCTCTTCTTACAGCATATAGAACACAGGTGAGAGAAGCAACCTTGTTTTGTTGGTGAAAGTATTCACTGAAGAGTGGATCCTGAACTCTGACTGATGTTGTGTTCTTTACAGCTCTCTTTTCAATTAAAGGATTGTCCTAATGCAGGCCTTGGTTTGCTCTTGTCAGTGACCATGCTCATGGTCAGTGAACACACTCAGTACTGTCCCAAGGATGACTATGAAGGTACCCAAGGGCCTCCATATAAACCGGTTTGTCTGCTGAAAGCAGTAAAGCAATAGTAGCAGCATGGGGCTGAGTTTACTGGTGGTGGGGCAGTCATGCTGACTCAATTCTGTAGTTTCAGGATGCAAGGCAGTATCTCAGAATGCACTAGAACACTGAAAGCTACTTTGAGTCAGGACAAAGAGACTGCCCAAGCAGAACAGGAGACAGTGCTGTTTCTGCAATCTCTGCTAACTGGCATGGACTGAGCTGAAAAGTCTTTGTCTAGCACCAAGTTTTATTACAGAGATGCAATTTCTGTGCTATAAAAATGAACCAACTTGTTCGGAACTGAGCCAATGCACTTACAAGACATTCCACTGCAAAACTAAGGTACGTCCTACATCACTCTCAGACTATCTGGTAGTGTATTTGTGGTCATTATTCAAAGTGCTTTACATCAGCAGACCGTAGACTTTCTGATTCTGGAGGATGAAGATTTCAAAGATGCGTCTCCTTTCAGTTTGCTGTCGTATGAGGTAACCTCAGTAAAAGGGAATGTGCAGATAAACTTGTATTCCAACATAGGGAACCATGGCAACAATAGCTACAGTAAAACTGGAAATAATTCACTAATACAAGATATGAAATAAGTATTCTGAGTCTACTGCAAGTTGCTGAATACCAGGTTTGAGACACTTCCACTCTGGCTTATTGCTTTTTATAGCAAAATGCTGGAAATGTCATTGCCATATTTAAAATCTGCCTCCTGATAGAAGGGTGCACGTATCTGCCTCTCTACAAGCATATTGTTGGATTTTATTTTGAATGCAATGAGAAAGACTTCAGTGCAAAGACCTGGGTTTATGACTATTGAGGATTTCTCCTTGCTATGGCTATGGTATAATTGTCTGTGCAGGTCTTCATTACAATAAGTTAGTTTTCAGAAAGATGCCTGGAAAGGATAGGAAAAAGACTAGCAGCGAGTTCTGCTAACCAAGAAAGTGCAGTATGCTGCTCCGCTGCTTCCTGTGATCTCGGCTCCTATGGCTCATTTAATGAGATCACATAAAAACTACATGATTTACTGCATTTTCTTTTATATCCCCATTGCACAGTGACACAAATTAACAGAATGGTTAGTTCATGTTGTCAGTGGGATTTCCTGTCCTGTGCAGCACAGGCCTCCCTTTCCCTACCTCATACACATCCACAAAGGTTATACAATGTGCATCTAATACAGCTGCAGAATACTGGCCATGGTTGTGGAAATTGAAGGGTATTGAGGTGATGTCCTGATACTAGAATATCCTGAGACTACTTCTTTCTAGACTGACAATCCCATGCTTGAGAACAATTGAAAAGTGTGCTGTTACATCTGCTAGCTAATCTCAGTGGTCTCAGCATCATTCTGTACAGATGATTCATGTGGCTCACAGTTTTAATTTACCTGTGTTATGTTATGTGTAATCCTTGATCATTATACATGTGGGCTTATTCCAAACCCAATACATTGTTAACAGCAACTTATCTGATAAAGTTAAACATTATTTTCTTAAAAAAATTCCCTTTTTCACCTTGCACTATGGTGTGTATTGTTTTTGTCATCAAGCACACACATTGCTACTACTGTGATCAATAAGTAACAAGTCTGCTTACTGTTTATTAATTAGACCTTTCAAAGTCCCAGATAAATAGAAACAAAGAGGTTTTCAGGCTGTTTCATTCCAGGCACCTTTTTCTTGTATTCTTACAGTAAATTAATGGATTGATAGAGGCTGAAAGTTTCATGTGAAGAGTTGTTTGCCTGCTGCGTTTAACCATACCCTCAAAAGAGGAATTATACCTTCAATTTTTCCTGCTTCTGTCATCAAGGCGAACACAATCTTTGGGTTTTTTGCCACCACATCCTTTCCAATTTGCTGCAGTCACCAGATGTTAGTGCTACCTTTACTATCATGTCTGCCCCATACTATGATTTATGATTTCTATACGTTGAGAGAGTAAGAAGTATTTTGTTCTGTTCAAAACCAAACATGAATATATTAACAGCCAACAGTTGCAGAACAGCAGCAAAAGTGTTTATGTGCTCAGAAATAAAACTTTGCAAGCTTGTTGACTGGTTTAGCTCTCCATGTAATATCTCTTCTGTGAAAATTACTTATTTAAAGATTTAGAACTGTATAAAATAATGAGCTTAAAATTGAAATGTTTGCCTGGGGAAGTCTGCCTTATCAAATATTACTTAACAGGGATGCTAATGACTCACTTAACTCTGATGTTCAGCTCCTGAATTAAAGGAAACAGAAAAACATGGTAAGAAGAACATAGCTGTTAATAAAGTTAGCAACTTCACATATAAATTTTAATTCCCCCTGCATTGCTAAAATGCCAGTGAACTGAGATCCTCAGGCTAAATGTAACAATAAGATTTAACAGACTGCGAGCACACAGAATGTTTTATATAATCCACAAATTTTAAAAATGATTGATAGGTTTTGAAAAGAGACACACTGTTCCTGAAGACTAAACTTTTTCCAGTAATTACCACTGGGAAGGGATGACTAATTGCAGTACTCTCTGTGCTACACAATATACATAGCAGACATATACACTGAAGAGTTTTGATTTAGGTGTTCTCCATTTGGTAGAAGGAGTTAACCTATTTTTGGAAAGAGACCTATGTGCCTGCAGGCTGTAGGCTGATGAAAGTCTTCAACTGTGCTTTGTAGAATCAAAACATTTTCTGATGCTGCTGTAAGTAAAAGTCAAAGCTTTTGAATTTAATACAATATGCACAATTACTCAAAGGGCAATTACATTATTATTATTAAAACTGCCATTCCTTTAGTTATGCACTGCAAAAGGTCTACATGCGAAAGGGCAATCATAGGTTCTTATAACACAATAGATATGTAACTTTTAGCAATGGCTGGACATGCCAATGCTCCTGAGATTTCTGTTGCTCTTTTCATCCTCTTAAGCCAACATATTTTTTTCAGAATATTGATAATTTGAAAAATATTTGTAGAAGCCTATTCCATTCTCCTAAATTAATTTTGTGCTTACCTAAAACAAAAGGGAAATAATTCAAATCACTCAGTGAAGGTAAGTAGTGTGAGGGAGTAATAGCCCTGTTTCCCCAATTCTTTTTTTTCTCTTCTAAATCTGGCTAGCATTCCTTATGTGCTACAGTTTCCTGGACTTCTGCCATATTTTTGTCCCAAAAAACAGATTTACAACTCTTCAGTTCTAAGTTAGCTGACCTGACTGGTGGCACACAGCAAAAAGAGTGAGCTTGAAACACCCCCATCAAATCAGGGCTAGTATAAAATTTAGGTTCCCTGTTAAAGCTTGCATACGTTATTTGCTTTTGGATAAGGGGAAGGTGTATTGCATTGTACCCATTCTTGAGCACAGCACTTAGCACTTTTTATCTGTGAACTATTTCACTTCCTGGAGCTTTGCTATGATGAAAGCTGCCTGTCTGGACCTGGGCGTACCTCCACCCACAACTGCATGTTTTACTTTTGGAGTTTGGAGGCCAAAAGTGCCTGGTAGCCCCACTAGGTATATCCAGAAAAATTTCCTGTTAGAAGTTTTACAGTTTTGAGCTGAGGTGGCATCTACATACATGTTGATTGGGGAATATGTCATTTAGAGGAAAAGCATTACATTCTTCCCTGTACCTTGGCATTGAATTAAAATTCCTGACTGCACTGGGTGTAGGTGGCAAGGTTTTGTTAGAAGGGGAGCTTCATTCTGTGGAAGGAGGTCAGGGCCTGCCCTGTGCTGGGCACAGCCAGTTCCAGATGGCTCTGCAGCAGGCCCACCACGGGACACAGCAGAGCCCTTCGACCAAACTGGTGGCACTTCTGTAAAAACATACTTAAAACCAGAAAATACTGATGGGGAAGGGATCAGAGGAGGGATTGAGGGAGCAGCAAAAGGAGGAAGGATAGGTGTTTTAGATGTTTGTCTTTTGTTTGTTTGTTTCCCGTTACCAAAATGATAATTAAATATTAAGTTCTTCAAATCCAGTCTGGTTTTCACACAGTAGTACTTGCTTAGGGAGTTGCCTGTCTTTGTTCTGACCCTTGAGCTTTTTCACCCCTGTTCTCTGCCCTTTCTCTTTCATCCTGCTGGGCAGGGGAAAGTGAGTAAAGAGCTGTGCGAGTGCCCGGCTGATAACTGGGCCAACCCACCACTGTTACAGAGACCTTTTATCACACTCTGACCCTGGGTCAGGAGCTGGCTTTCAGAAACGCATTTTCTTTGTAGTGGAAACTGTAGAAACTTCAAAAGTCAGAGTGAAAAAGACAATGGTTTTGAATTATTTAATAGCCTGAAAACTGTAGTTGTTTTTTTTTAACTTTCCTCTGGTGGCCTTGGGCACTTTCAAAATTAACACCACCTTCAGCTAATTAAAAACCAAACCGAAATAAAACAAAACCTGAATAAATGGTGAGATAAACTGATTTTTAAAACAGTAGCATGAGAAAGGAAGGGAAAAGATCCAGAAATGCCATTGTGAATTCTTTGTTTCAACTACAAATGAGAACAGCTTACAGCAGTTATCACTGCTTTGGAAAGCAGTTTTTTATTGATGACAGAAAATGATGCTTAACATGCCAGGCTATAAAGACTCACAAGTGACCTTCTTCTGTAAAGGCCATTTATCTTGTATTCTTGCAGATGAACCGGTTGTCTTCTGTGGTTTATTGCTCATTTGCTCTCCTACACTAACTAGCTACCTGCAAATGCCATCTATGTTTCTCAGTGCTGAGAGTACTGTGCGATTGTTTGACAGTGGTTTATCCTATTAAGTGTTTCACAGAACAGCTCCACTGATAATTATTTAAACTCCATCAGTAAAAAATCCTCTCACTTAGTTTTTGTTGATTTCCTAGGAATGATTTTGGTTTTCAATACTCGTTAAAGCTTCCTATTCACTTTACGATGGATAAGAAAAGTACGTTGACAATTAATTTAGGATTCAAGCGTATTCTTGAAACAGACACTTGCTAAATTCTGCCTGTCACAATCCAGACAGTGCACAGAACTGGAAGCTGCTTTAGTGCAATCTATAAATCATATTGTTTTCACTGGTTTGTTGACATTTTCAACAACAGCTGCATGATTGATGAATGATGGATGAAGTGTTCCGCACTTAATCTGGTCCTGTACTATGGCACAGTGTTGCAGTGTGCTGTGAAATGGCTCCTAAGGTCTACCACAGGGGCACCAGTACTTGGACAATGACTTTTGCCTCAGGTTCCCCACAGACCTGGATGGTGCCTGCTCTGTAGAAATGCTCCAACTGAAGAAGTAAGGATAAATCTTCTAAGTATGGGATGACATTTTCACCACAACATAATAAAATATATTAATGGGACTCATGCTTTGAAGTCCTTTCAGCGCATTTGAAATTCCCGTTTGTGCCCTTGCAGTGAAGATGAGGTACAGTCTGAAAGAGAATGGTTATCTCTGGTCTCCCCTTGTAATCCGTATTCTCTTTTATTTCAAAGCGTATTTATGACATGGTACTAAAAATCTGTGGCCCTCTTTGAAAATGTACAAACCATTCTTAGTGGGTTTGCTGAATGTAACAATGTAAAATAAACATGATTTCCTTGAGCAGAAATATACCATTTCATAACAGACACCCAATTCAGAGAGCTGGATAAAATTTCAGTCTCCTACAATTCAGGAAGAATTGCTGATCTACTTAGGGCTGTCAGTAAAATTTTTCTTTTTTAATATAAATCATTCCCACAGGCATTCATCTCTTCAGAAAACTGTTTGGTCCAAGTACATATCTCTTCAAGTCATTCTTACTGGGTCATCAGTGGAAATGGGAACAAATCTATTTCAAATTATGGTGTCAAGGCCCAGTAGCTGTAACAGTATTTGTGAGAAGGCAAAAATTTGGAAACTGGGAGCATGCAAAGTCTGTCTCATGGCTTGGTCATGTCCCAGTCTCACAGCACTAAACCCTGACCCTCCATGTGCTGCTCCTTGTGTTCGCAGGCATAATCATTGCATTTTGCAGTGTTATTTTTTTCAGTTCAGTGTCTGTAATAATATGACCACTCAGCTGTAAAACATCACAGTGATAATTTTCTTCCATGAAATTGGGGATGTATATATTAAGAGGAGATATAAGCATACAAGGATTTGGCTTGGTTTCAAGAAAGCCAGCCAGTTGGTTGAAAAAAGTTTCCAAGATTGTAATATATTGCAATATTTTTGCAGTTTGGAAGTGCCTGAAGCAGGATTCATAGTGAAGTGGGCATTCAGAGTGATGTTTGAACAGCTATGCATACCCTATACATATCCTCATAATCATTTTTATAGAAATTTCCTGCAGTAGGGATATCTGCCTCAGTCTTCAATGATGATATCTACAGGCAGTTCTGTTGATAGGCTTAGCAAAGATTTTTGAAAAGATACATCTTATATGTCTGACCTATTTTACCTCTCTTTTTATTTTTTAATGAGAGGGCATTTTCAATAGCTGTGTATCTGACTATGAGAAAAGGAGTAAGAAGGAATATTTTTTTTTGCCTCAGACTATGGATAATGATTTTTTTGGGTCCTTTAAATTATTCAGTGTTCATATGTTTACGGAGCGGAGTGTGTTTGGACTGCCTCCAAATTTCACAAGGATAATTTTGTTATTAAACATAAATTCTCGTCACTTCCTATTACACATGCAGTCTTACAAGTGGCTATTGCATATATCAGATTTGATCCTCAATCAGTGGTTTTCTTGGCACAGCTGCCCTATTATGGCAAGCAATCAGCATTATAACTGTAACTTAAAGTTTAGATTGACCTGGGTTCTTTAGATAATTCTATCCTTTATTCATAGGAAGCTCATTTTTTTTTCCCAGGTGCTTTTGCTGTTTTTTCAGTTTCAGAGTAGTTTAGGCAATGTTTACATTGAGTACATTTAAATGTCTGTAAATTGAAAACCTTTGGAAGTGTTTGGCTTCTGGCATACCTGTCTGGACAGGTATGTGAGTGACATGCTTAAATTACCTTTGATACCTGGGTCACTTAGTCTCAAGGATTTACTGACATTAAGGAAAACTGCTGCAGTACATTTCCAAAGGTCTTTAGCAATTGTGGTTGATGTAATTTAAAAAGTTCTCTGGGCCTTGCCTACTGGTTAGTCAGTGCAGCTAATGTGGAAAATGAATGTTTTTGCTAAACATGATCAATCAGATCATATCTGTGGCTTGGCCCTGAGTATCTCTGCTTTTCTCTCCCACTTTAGTGGGTATTGGGCTGTGCCATTAGCAGAAAGCATGCAAAATTGCTCTAATGCTTCAGAAACACTTTGCAGCTCTCAACTATTCGTGTTCTTGAGATGTAATCCTTCCCAATAACTCGAAAGAGAAAAACCTACCAGCTCATGAGTGGTGCTTCATATGTAGAGGTGCCTCTGTGTGTGAGGCTTCAGATTCTGCAAAGCACTTGCTAATATACAGAAATTAAAACTTTTCGGTGCTTTTAAAGTCATGCTGATGAGACAAAACCCAGATTGGGTGAGAGTCTTCAAATTCACTATTTGTTTCTACCCCAGTTCTTGGCTCTTTGAATTATGTAGGAAACATAAAGACAGCAGAGGACTTGTGGAGAAAGTTACCCTATGTTAGTGGAAAAACAACAAATTCTTGCTGCCTCTCCTCAATTTTTTCCATCACCTACTCCTAGAAAACAGCAGCAGCATTTCTGAGCTTTTGCTTTTTCGTGACTGTCATGTTATTTTTGAGATAATTCAGACTGACTAAGTTACCCTGCTGTCAAGCCTGAAAAACTGCATTGACTGCATTAAGTGTGCTTGGGTGGGAATAACCATGGCAGGAGAATTTGGCAGAACGGACACAAAAAGGAACTAGAAAACAGGATAGCATATAGCTTGGGTAACAGGGGAAAAAAGAGAGGTGTGCAAATCCACTCCAGCCCAATCCACTCCAGTCTTTGGCCACTAATTCATTCCCTCCCACTGGAGTTTTAATATCTTATATATAGAAAACCAGAGCCCACTGGCACCTTGATGCCATGATACAACATGATCTCTGTTCAGCTGGAGGTTGTTCCTCCCCTACCTGGGAAGCTGCAGTATTAGTAACCACTATCTCCTCAAATAATGATAGTTCTGAACCTGTTATTTCCTGCTCTAATCCTAGCAAGCACTAGAGTGTGTGAATTTGTTCCACTTCTCTGTGAATTTGCATCCAAGGAGATCCTAAGGATAAATGCCAAGGGATTTTTTTTAGCAGCTTCTCAGATTCAAAGAATTGATGGTATTCAACTTCCCTCTCTCAACATTCTTCCTCTCAATGTCCACTCACTGCTGTCATGCTACTTGGTCACCACATCCGAATTTCTGTTTATCCCCAGGTTCTGGGAGATTTTTAGTATAAACTCCAATCTGTTCCCATGTAAGCGGTGCAACGATTCCTAGTGATGCAGGTAAAGAACATGCTATTATTTTTATCAAATCACTGATTTCTGGAGAATGAATCAGATACTGTTATAGCTCTCTATAAATAAAAAGTTTTGCTTTTCTACAGCTACAAGAAACTAAAAACATTGAACATTACCATTAACTTGTACAGAAAACTCCCCAAACCTAGAAAAAACATTCCCTTAATTAGAAGACACTTTCTTCTACCTTAAAGTAAAAAGCTGAGATAACTCTCTTTACTATATTAAGATTTTAGAAATCTACTTGCAAAAGCTTGCAAAATCATTCTAAATTAAACATATTATTGATCCTGTATTCTTCATTATTCTTTCTGTGGCTATAGTGCCTGCAAGGAAAAGGACCAAATATGAGCCCCATGTTTCTGGAAAAAGAAGCTTTAAAATAGTACTTGGCATTTTCCAGTTTATTGCACTGAATGTTAATGCACACTGGGAATTCATAAACACAGAGAAATGATTTAGACTTTCCTTTCCTGTATAATAAACACAGCGGGATGGAGGAGTGAAAAAACTGGTATTATATTTTTTAAAGACAGGATCAGTGTGAATACTATTTTAACCTCAGCTAGTTTCTTGCTCATGCTCTAGGCTGTACCTAGGGTCAGGCTCTGAGGAGAGTTTGGGTGAAACACATTCAGGGCAGCTTTAGTTCAGCTCATTTGGGCACTGCCATGCATGGCCCTGCATGCAGACATCACTTGATGTCCATGACGAGTCCATGACCCCCAGCCCTGGAGTATGGTTGCTCACTATGCTCCCGCTGTGGCCACGGCCCCCAGCCCACTTGCAGCCAATGCCAATTACTGCCCTCCCAGGGAACAGGCTGGGGACAGCAAAGGTCAACGATGGCTCCCAGTTGGCACTAAAGTCAAGACCTCTCTATTTTGGGAAGTGAAGAGAATGTGGCTGTGGAGACGTGTGCTGTGTTGTTTCACTTGCCCTCGGGGCCAGCACACAGGCATGGCTGGTTCTGCACTGGCAAAGGCATAGCCCACATAACCCAGTTTTAGCCACATGAACAAGCCCACAGGGTGTCTGGTGGGCTCCCTTCAAATCCCACACTCGCTGTGCTCCCTGCGCTGGTAGCAGAATTACAGCTGTCGAAATCCAGGTAAATCTGTGTGCTGTGACCCACCCCGTTAATTCCAGCAGAGCCTGAAGCAGCAGAATGAGGAAAAATGAACTAATTTATGAGGCTGCTGGCCATTTTAGGTGCTCCATTCTGAGACGGTTAAAAGGGGAAAGTTGCTAAAACGTGCTTTGCCTTTGATCGAACTGGCATCTTCATTCTCTACAGAAAGGAAGTGTGACTGATACACTCTCTGTATTTGACAGTGCTAATCCCCAAGTTGACTCACTCTGACAAAGCTGCCATGGATCATCTTGGTGGCATTTGTCAGTGAAATGCAAAAATTATTCCAAGAAAAAAAAATTCTGGATGTACACACACATGTATATGCATACATAATACATATATATAAAGTTACTGATTATTCCTGAGTTCTTTTTGTTTCTGCTCCAGGGTTAGATAATATTCTTTCTTGTTAGTTTTATTCATTTTTTTAAAGAAACATCACCCAAAAACATTGTTGGAGGAGTTTACTTGACATTAGTTTCTCATTTAGTTTGACTTAAAATTTTGGGGAAAAAAAATTAGACCAGATTTTTTGACATTATGAAAACCAATGGTTTTGCCTAATTAAAAAAAATCCCTGTATATACTGAATGGATTTCATGTCATTCTAGTTAACTTAAACAATTTGAAAGATATTCTGGCGGATGGGATGAAAAGTTGAAATATAAAAGGAAGCCAACATTCATTTGAATTAAAAATAAAATCTCTCCTATCCCTCTGGCTGGTTACATGCAGTTCAGACAAGTGAGTGAAATTCCTAAGTGAAAGATTTGCTCCACGTCTTCTATTTCACTGATTGATCAGCAAGAAAATATAATTCTATCATGGCTTAAATTATGTATCTTTAATCAAGGCACACCAGATAATACAAAAGACCTGGCACAAGTCTTGTTATATAGCTCTAAAATTCTTTGTTGTCCATGACAGAGCGTTATGAAAATACTGGTTATGTTTATAGAACATCCTGCAGTGCCACCCCAAAAGATCCATCCTTGGACGGTTAGAACAGCTTCAGCCAGGGTTCTGAGCCAACCAGCCCCGCTGAATTGCAAGGAGTGTTAGCAGGAGCAAAAAGTCCCAGCAGTGCGACTGCTGCTTCCCAACCTGAGCAGTTCTGCATGACACAGCCTGGCACGATGTAGAAACATGCTTAGGATAAATCTTCAGCCTTGTATAAGTTCATAAAGGCCAGACTTATTCTATTTAACATCATCTGAAGATTTGAACCATATTTTGTGATTAGGAGATGTGTATGTGTCTGAATTTGAGAATGAAACATAAGCACCCAGTGAACTCTCCAGATTCCTGGACTGCAAACTTTGTAGGTCCATCTTGCTTGCATTCTTAAAGGTATTTTCAGTGGATTTAGCATTTAGAGACAGTACTTACATTTTTAAATTATTGAATCAGCATGAATTTTTACTATACGAAAGGCTGAATGCATTAAAAAACATGAGAGAATGAAGATTAGCTCTCTATTCAATATTATTCTTCCATATAATATTTTAAAGTATTTTTTAAAACAAAGAATTTAAAGTTACGTAATCTAGCAACCATGATGCTTCACTCAAGCAGAGTATAGGATTACACACTCAAAATTTTTTTTTCCTGCTTTCCCTGATTTTAAACTGGAACCTAGCAGCAGTTGGGAAAATGTCCATGGTGTTGACTGGGGCAAAGCCTAGGAGATAATGAAGAAGCTTTTGAAAACACATTTGAAGTTTGAGACATGAGAATTCCAAGCCTTTCATTGATCTGTATAAACAGGACACTGCAAACTGCCAACAGTCTCATGACAAATGGAAATCAAAAAATGCCACTGCCAGCTAAACAGTAGGCATATATGTGACAGTAAATTATAGAATTCCCTAGTAACGAAATTAGCTACTTCTCGTGTGTGGTGGCAGGGGTAGAATTGCAACACTGCCCATTAGGAGCAAATAAAATTAGGACAATTTCACCATATTGTTCAACCTACTTTAAACTTGAATTTTTAACACATCCACAAGCAAGTAACTTAACCACAAGGAAACTCGCCTGCATTGATTCTTGCAGGTTCTTGAGGGGTTTTATTTGTATATTGCAAGAGACGAGAAAACATTAATGTTTAAAAAAATCAACAAGACATAATAGTCATACAAAATTCTTCAGGGGTTTAAAATTTTAGGTAAAGTCTCACTCATTTTATGTATGATGCAAAGATGTACAGAAAAATTCTATGTCTAAACCAGACAAATTTAACTATGTAAAACCTCAGCAATAAAATTTCCTGAACTTGCCATCCATACCTATTCCTGGTTTTAATCATTTTAGTTTTCATTTGAATTCTCTTTTTCTAAGAACTTGAAAAAGATATTTAAAAGAGCATTTCTGTAATGCAAAAGTAAAAAAAAAAAAAAATTCAGTCTAACGGGATATAGCAAGCCATAAACTTTGGAATTCCACATTCAATTTCATTTCCAGTTTATTGAAATAGAAATTAGTAATTCTTAAATAAATGCAGAGGTTGCAGATTTACCCTTGTTTAGATACTTTGAAAGTTCCTTTTTACACTTTAACTCAGAAAGGCTTTTAAAAACAACTTCATCATTGAAAATAAAAAAGATGTGAAGGATTGGAATTTTTTACCATCTTTTGCCTGTATTTATTTGTCTGTGTCTGTAGTACCTTACAGATTATATCTGGTACTTTTTATCCCCAGGGAAAGAACTCCAAATTGTTAATTCACACGCATTTCTTTTCAAGTTTTGCCTACTTTTCTGACACATGATTATTCTGTGATAGAGAAAAATGTAAGTCCCTCCTCTATCACTTTTCTGTAATTTAAATAATTATCTGAATAAAGCATTCAAATTATGGTTTTCACCTCTCTCAGTTCAATCATGCTAATTTAGCTACTGGCAGAGAATTTCAAACAAAATTAAGTGTCTCGTTCTGAGACAGGATGTTAATAAAAGATATTAATTGCTTCTTAGAAGGCATATTTTTTTCTCCAGACCATGAATTTAAAAAGAGATTTGCCAGGAGAAAATCTCTGCTGTAGTTTTCCCTCTTCTCACCAGCACAGAATTTCTCTCACACTCATACCAAAAAAAAAAAAAAGCTCTTTTTTTCTCCTTCTCCTTGAAAACCTTTCCATCCATTTCTTTTGTATCCTCACTGGCCATTCTAGCCATCCCTCTCTTCAATGCTATTTAGGATACACTTACTATGAAAGTTCATCTTTCTAGCTTCGAAAATAAATATGTACATCTCTGGTGTCTCACCAAAGCAAACGCACAATACAGTCTATATTCTCTACTATTTCCCTTTCTAGAAGAAGGCAGATCCTTTCTTGTTCAGTTCCATATACTATAACCTATAAACTATATAAATCAGGAAATTTTGACTAAAATTCTAACAGAAGAAGTGCATGCAACAAAAATTAATGAGGAAAAGTGCTGACTGAATGTCAAAGGTTTTGCACAGCATGAACTGTTCACCATATAGGACAAAAGTCTCTCCAGATGTATTTACCTGCTTGTCGGTATGTCTGGGAAACAGAAATATTAAGTCCCCAATCTGCATCTTAGGGATAAAGATCATTCCTCTGTTCTATCCTACCACTTAGAAAGAAACAAAACCTGTAAGCTTTCAGCGCATTACCAATGTTCTTCTCTAGAATAATGTTTTATAATGGAGACCAAAAAAAATCTGTTTTAGACTGATATTGAAATAATTGGCAGTGGAAGACATGAGGCTAACATTTTTTTTTACCTCTGCATTCATTGGAACATAGACAATAGACTGTTTGAAGATACTGCAGCAACACAAGAGGATTTATCATGGACTGTAATAACCAATAAACCACAATAATAGAGAAAAGTAATGTACTATTTTAAATAGTTTCACTGAAAGATTCAAAGAATAAAGATACATAGTATTTTCTGATGCTGGAGAAAGTTAAATTAAAAAATTCAAATAAAATACAGAAGTACCAGATGCTAAAAATGTAAGGATCTCTCATCTTCTCTCCACTGTTCCCCCAACATTAAAGTATGATTTGTGGTCCTCTTGTTTGCTTGGGCACCATTTAATCTCTTCATTTCACTTATTCACACTCCTTCTAAGCAAAACGGGTACTGGACTATACAGAAGCTTCCATTTATGTTGCCCTTATTTGTATCAGTTTTAATCTTTCTTCACGGTCTATTGCTGTACCTCTGTCCAAAACCAGAAAAAGCTGATGTTTTCCTCCATTACCTTTGCCCTTTTAAAAGATTTTCATGTAATATTCTGTAGTTAGATTAAGTATGAATTCAAAGTGCAAGTGATAAATGTGTTCATATCCCATCAGGTTTGTGTATTAATTTCAGACATAACTTGGACTTCCCTTGGAGTGAGAACTCACTGCCCACTGGCTTTGCCAGGACACTGCAATTGTTGCACGTGCAATCCTTGCCATGGAGCTTGGTGCAGGTGCCATCAGCCTCACTTCTTGTGGGGCATCCACGGCTTCTCTGGGCAGCCTGGTCCAGTGCCTCACCACCCTCACAGCAAAGAATTTCTTCCTTAAATCTGATCTAAACCTACCGTCCTTCAGTTAAAACCCATTACCCACTGCCCTATTATTACGTGCACTTGTAACCCTGTAGTTTGTGCGTATTACTGAGTTCTTTAGACACTGATTATTGTCTTGACTTCTGCCCTTCAGAATAGTCTTCATTTCTCTGCTATATTCAGCTTTCTTCATGTTTTTTCCAGACTAGGAAAATTAAGTCCTGAAACTAACACTGGGCCTTCCTGCACTGAATAGTAAAACAAGAGTTAAAAGGAATGGGGAGAAGTCATACCATTGTATTTTATCCTGACAGCAGCACCACTGAGGGAAAAGGAAGCATGCAGAGTCCTTCTCCAGTTCAATTGTCGCTTATTTGCTCGTCATATTAATTGTCATTTTAATTTAAATTCTCTATGTTAATTGTAATTTTAATTCCTTTTAACTTCCTAAATTCTTGTTGAAGAGTCACTTGTAAAAAAGAAAGGATGTCCTGCATGTTTAATCACTACACAAATATAAAGGCTTGTGCATGTGTCCACATCCAAGAAAACAGATTCAGACACTGAGAGGAAGGCAGAAGCAAACTTCACTGTTAACAGTTTGGCAGAAAGTTAAGATGAGATTTTATTAAAGTCAACTCAAATATTTATTTTAGAGCAAACATAATACAAAGACTAAACTCATATGATGAGTGAGAAATAATATTCAGGCAGCTGAATTTTTGCTAGGATTTTTTATTTACAGGGCTCCTCAGATGCATGAATAGGAGCACTCAGCATGGAAAATATGAGAGCACTTTCTAGTGAAAGAACATCAGCCATTAATTAACCCAAGCATCACAAAACGGGGAAATGTACAGAGAAGGAATTCAGCAGCCTTAGGTAACCTCTGGGGAGAAGCTAAGCCGACACCTTACACATACTGGGAAAAACAGTACTTGAAAGTGAGAAATTACTTCCAATGATGAGTGAATTATGTGTCAGATGTGTCAGTGGTGAAAATGCAACCCTGTGAGATGAACACAAGATCTCATAGCCCATAAAATGCAATGGTCTTTTAAAACAAATCAAATTCTCTCCTAGACAGAACACTAAACAAAAGTGGAGCTCCAAACTGAAAGTAACAAGTACATTTCAGTATTAGAAGATCTATTTTTAATCTTCTTTCTGACCACATTTTGTAAATATGCTAAAAGCTAGTGCAGAGGAATGGAAAATAATTCCAACTTCTTTAGACCAACAGCAATGATGTAATTAAAAACAACTATGAATTGCCCCCAGGAACAGGCTGGGAAAGCTGCTAACTGTATCCTAATTTCTAAGTTGCTAGTGTCTCCAGCAGAACTGAGACCAAAACTTAAAGGCTTACTTAGTCCTTTTAGATCTCTGGGCTTCCAGATTTTTTTACCTTGGAAGCCATTCTTTTTATCCATCTGCCAATACATGGTACTGTGTTTTGATTATTTCTTCTTTGCTTTTCACTCCCATTCCTGTGCCTAGAGTCTCCATGTATTGTAAAACTCTCAGACGTTTTTAATTTTTAATTCATCTTCAGAATATTGTTCTACATTTCCGACAGAAGCACCTTTCTACTCTACAGAGCAAATTCCAAACGGGAGGCAATATGAGTAACTTTTGGATGCTTTCTTACAGCCAGAACTCTCAGCTTTATTATGGAAGTTAAACAACCAAAAAATTCAAGCTTTCATCCCAGGTATTCAGAAACACCAAATGTAGGTGCTAAGGATCAAATCAGCAGAACCTGATCCCAGTTATAATATGTTAATATGGATTAACTCTGTTGTTATGGATTTGCTCCACGGATTGTACAGATTTTCTCTATTAGCCTAAATGAGACAGTATATTCACAAGAACTTTTTCTTTTCATATATTCATTTCCATTTCCATTGTGGGTCAGATAAAATGATAGCTCTGAAATCAGCCTGTCACTTATATAATTTGAAAACCTTCTTACTATAGAGCTTGCAACCATACTCCTCCTACACACATGTACTCCTAGTCAAATTAACCTTCAAGTCAATGAATATTTAATTTTTGCATTATTTTCAGCATCTCATCTCTCCACAGTAAGTGTTTACTGAATAACAACATAGTTGATACGGTGCTAAATTCTTTGAGGCACAAGAGATGAAGTTAAAAGGGCTACAGACCAACTAACTACTCCTGAATACAGAAAGCCCTGGTCCAAAAATAAAAAGACTTTTGAAAAGTCAGTGTTGAAATGTAGGCAGAAGGTAAGGACAGAGAAACTCAGGAACGACGTAAAACATTCTTTCCCACCTTGACAGCAGCCCTAAAAGTGGGCTATTAAGGAAATTAAAGCACTGGAGGCCACTATGATATATTATAAACAGATCAATAGCCCAAAATGCCACAAGTATCTTCTTTCCAACATTTTCAATACCTAAACACTGACCTTTATAAAGAGATACAGAGCTGTGAAAAATAATCTGATTCATTTTGTCTAATGCTATAAACCTAATAGCAACAAAAACAAAATTCAAGCCAAGAGATATTACTTAGGTTTTAAAAGAGCTAAAGAATTTATTTAAAAACAGACAAACAAAACAAAGCAAAACCCAACCCAGCCCAACCCAATTCAACCCAACCCAAATCAAACCAAAGCAAACAATGAACCTAGAAAAAAAAATTGTGTCAAAATTCCTGTTCCAGCAATCTCAAAGTATTTTACAGAAATCTATAGGTCTGATAAAGAATTCACTTCCACAGTGAATCCTCTTCCTCACATCCAGGTTCAAATTTTGACAAGAGCATTTTCTAGTCCTTAGACGTAGTTCATGTTCCTATGAACTTCTATGAAGCTCAGATTTTTTATTTGTGTCAGGCAGAGGAGTGGTTTCATACTGTCATTTCTCAGCTGACTGCCTTACTCATCTCTTGGCTGCACGGCTTTGGGGCTCTCCCCTCTTCCTCCATGGCCTCCAAAAGGAGTTGGCCCCAAAATTTTAAAAAATCAGAATTTTTCCATTATCAAATTGATATTGTCTAAGTGATCTGACTGCAACTGTAAGTTATAGCCTTGAATACCATGAGCAAACTCCTAGATTAAATACAAACTGGTGTTTCTACTAATTTGATATAAAAATGTTCAATGGAGAATAAAACCACCAATGACTATAGCAGGGAACAACAGGATATTCCTGAATTGCTGGGATTAGTTGTGTCATGTTAATCTCTCTATTGACAGTATTCATTGTGTTTCTTTAAAAGATTATGAACTGCATTATGCAAATGAGAAGAAAAAAGAAGTACCTCTTTGCTTCCATCTGATACCAACAGTTGACTTACAAACTCATGAATCCCTAAGAAAAGCATGTCTTGCAAAAAACTGGTGTATTTAAAGGATTTCTAAAAGGATTTAGAAAAGAGATTTTATTCAGGCATATTCCAGCTAGGGTTTGTGTTTATTTTTATGTCTGCTTAGGGAGGAGAGTTATTTATACTTTTCTTTTGAATCTATTATTTATGTATTAGCTCTCTGTGACATGAATAGGATCTCAGGGAAGGGCTGATCCTGGGTCTAAAGAAGATATACAAAGCTAAATATCCATCTGTGCAGAAATCTGATTGTAGGGATTTATAGTTCATAGCATTTTTCCTTACTAAATGTTTTCAGTGAGGCTGTAATCCCATGTATTACTGTACAGGACAGCAAGAGAAACCCTTTAAAGTACAGAAATCAACATAGAGCAACTGCGAAAAACAGCAGCAGTTATACCAAAACTGGTGGTTGGATAAAGCCAGACTATTCTTCTGCGCCTCCACGCGTAACCTAAGACTGAAATACAGATCAATTATTTCTAGTTTACAGAAATAAAGCAGTGGATATGTGTTTAAGGACATAAAAAGGACTACAGTTTGATTTCCATTGAATTCATTTATTTTTCTCCAGCAATGTACACTGCCTACCCACGAGGCATCAGTATGTGTTGGAGAGGGTATTCCCTGATGTTACAGCTTACATAAAAGGAAAATGCTCACGCCTTTCATTCTCCTTTTAGCTATCCAGGGCACCCACATTTTGTATGGTATCAAGCAAGAACACTGAAAGCATGATAAAAGCAGTGGCTTCTGACTTTCAAGAGAAAATTATTCCAGTCAGGAAAACCAGCTCCCAGCGCCACTCTAAAAGACTGTAGTTAGAAAGTGAGACTCAACATGATCTTAAGACACAGTATGTTCCTTTTAGAGGGAAAATGAAAAGTTATCATTTTACATTAAATTCCATAAATAACCTTGCGGATGGTATTTTTTTATTGGTTTGGGATTTTTTTTAAGTGGGATTTCATTTCCACATGCCAAAGGAGATGGGCTGCTGATTAAAGTTGCTTGATCATACAGCACAAGACTGAAGGCCTCCTATTGCCAGCTTAAACTGCTCCCTCACTTTCTCAAATACATGTCTTCATTATTTTGATATAATCTGTAGCTTTGTGTAATAAAAACCAAAGTCATTTGTCTGGTATGTATTTATATCACTCTGATACCAGTCCTCTGTTTTCATAAATGAATTTTCAGTGTGTCATTTCCGTGTACGTTACCCTATTGCACATTCCCAAGTTACCCCAAAATAATTATGATGACATGCTCATCCTAATATAGAGCTGAAACTGCATTCCTAACATGGAGCTGCTTTTCAATATATTTTCTGTGGAACAACTTTCTTTGAAAACAGTAATACAGCAAAGTATTTGGCTGGTACTTTATTAATGCTTTGTACAATGTCTGTCCAAAAGAAAAATTCATGTCAGAATAATTAACAATACGTGTCACGACTCATTAGAATCAGCACATGAAACTATTGCTGCTGGCAACGCAAGTGACACACACAAGTCAGCTAGTGGCAAAGACATGTCACTTCTTCTAATCACAGGAGGGAGGAACATGATATCTCTCCTGATCAAAAAGTACTTTCTCCATTTAAATTTAGTACTCATGTTGATTAAACAGTTTTCCACTTTAATCTTTTTTAATCAGATAAAAAGACTTCGTACCATGTGCATGAGGCAGTACCTATAAGTCATCGTAAACTGCTGCTTAACAGAATGAATGCAGAATACAGGAGGAAATTATGTTTGGAAACCAGAAAGCTTTGTAATAAACTACATAATGAAATAGTATTATACATTTATCATAAATAATAAAAGCAGCATAAACATGTGATACCTTTTTATTAAATGGCCAGAGTGTTACTGAAGGCAGAGAAAGACTACCCCTTTCTTGAGGAGGAAAAGTAAGATAGAAATAAAAAGGTAAACATAGCTTTCTCCAAAAATGCCATAATAATATGTGCAAGAAAACATGATTATAACTTTTCTAAGTAGATTATGGTTTGTGTATGTGAACAGTTCTTGGATTTGTATGGTCAGGTCACATCTAACTGGTTATTTCATCTCTCATGCCTGTACAGTTGCAGGAGAGATTTTTGCACACATAGTTCTGCTGCACAAATATTAGCCTGTGTTTCTTGCTGTAAAGGACTGAGGTCATGTCTACAACACAAAGTTCTTCTGGCAGAACTTTGAGCTGATTACAACTTGTACGCATTGCACTGGAAGGGCAGATGCATACTTGCTGAACTGCCTTTTCCAGTGCCAGATGTCGTCCATTTAAAAGTCCATTTTGGAAAAAAACATATGATATGCACACTTTCTATTGACCCTAACTACTCTGCTGAGCTCAGTTCCTCAGGGACATCTTGAAGCATGTTCTGAGATGTCAACAAGGCATTCAAGTTCAAATTCTCATAATTCCCTTTCTTCTAGGCCACTGTGTTTTTCCCATTCTTTGACATTCACATTTCTGTTGTAGACTACCGTGATACCTTTTCATGTTTCTGTTCGGTTGCTCAACCAGAAATAGGTCCCCAGGGACAAAAGTCACATAGCAGAGCCTGCTCACATACAAAACCTCCCACAGGCTCTACTCCCAAGGTAACCAGTGGAGCTGTGCTAGATACAAGGTGGAGTAGCTGATGATGGCAGTGATACCTTGCGTTTTAACTTCTGTACTTTTCAAATCCTGTATTGCCTAGTGTATAACTTTGAAGTTTCTTACAGCTTGGTAGCTGCTCTCTTAGGCCAGACAGACACAACAAAGCTTCTCTGAGCTTGCTATTCAAGGACACTCGGGCTCTCTGAGGCCTAAAGGTGGAAACTAGGACCAGGAGAGAGGTGGAGAAATGGAAGAGAGCTAAAATTTTAATTGGTGAATTTATGCTGATGTGCAAATGGACCAAACCAATAACAGTGTAAAGAACTCGTGACCTGTCGTCCATCTTGGGGTCCATTTTATGGAAGCAGCCTCTGGCTCCCCAGGGTGTACCTTGAAGGCCCTTCAAATAAATACCTACCTTTATTCCCTTACTCTTGTCTAGTGTCTGTTTCTAGGTGACTGGAAAAGGCAACAGCAGTGCATGAAAAGGGCAAGATGTCCTAGACATTTGATGCTCAGCCCAGCACAACAAAGTAGCAGGAAGCTAGTGTTAAAGAATGTGCCATGTTATACTGCACTAAAAATCCAGGAAAATCACCAGTGATCCCAAATTTCATGAAGGTTGAAATACCCTCTGGTGCAGAAATACTGGTGACAGCAGATGGAGGTTGTTTTGCAGCCCTCAGCCCTGATGTTGATTCACTTGGGGCACGAAAGGCCAGGAAGTGCACAGTGGATATAATCCTCCCATAGCACTGCTACATGGGCTCAATCTGCTCTGGCATAGCACAGTATCCCCACAGCCATATGGAGGCACAGCCTCCCTCTTCTTTCATATCCAAACTCTGGCTCTGTCTGTCCAGCACAGCTACCAAAGGCTGAGACTGGGGCGGATAAGCCCAGCATGGGAACAGATCGTCGGTCACGTGTGCCAGGACTGTGGCAACAGGAACAACAGGGAGATTTGAAATTGTTTTGGAAGAGGCAAAAGTGTGTTGCATAATCCAGCCCAGCTCACCATATTGTGCCTCTGAGCACACAGGGACAGAACAGCTATGCTGGCCCAGATAGAAAGTCTAACTAGCCTCATAATTTCTGGCAGTGGTCAGCAACAGATGCTGAGAGAAGAGTAAAAAAGGAGACTAGGCAAGTGGCGGCACTTCTCCAGAACACCCTCCCAGCCTCAGGACTTCCTAAGTCAGAGGCTTTCACATTGTATTTCATTATCTTTGATTAATTGCTTTTCCAGTAATTTGCGCCGTTGCTTTTCAAAACCCTGTAAAATTTTAACACAAGTTGTGGTAAGAAGTTCTACAAATTTTTGGGAAGTTTCCAAGGTACTATGCTTTGAAGAGTTAAATAATTCAATCTGATGCTCCTTGTATTTTATACTGAAGGAAACAGCAAGAAATGGCTCGCTGTTTCTATTTCATGACCATGTGAGACCTCATTGTCTAGAATCATAGAATTGTTTAGGTTGTGAAAGACCTCTAAGATCATCAAGGCCAACCATTAACTCAGGACCACCATTTTCACTTGTCCCCAAGTGCCCCATCCATAGGCCTTTTGAGCACTTCCAGATGATGTTCCCACCACTTCCCTGCACAGCCTATTCCAGTTCTGACTTCCCTTTTGGTGAAGAAATGTTTCTAATATCCAATCTAAACCTCCTCTGACACCACTTCAGGCTGTTTCTTCTCATCCTGTCACTTCTTACCTGGGGGAAGAGACCAACCCTCACCTCAAGTACACGCTCCTTCCAGGCAGTGGTAGAGAGTGGTAAGGTCTCCCCTGAGCCTCCTTTTCTCCAGGCTAAACACCCCCAGATCCCTCAGCCATTCCTCATAGGACTTGTGCTCGAGACCCTTCACTGGCTCTGTTGCCCTTCTCTGGACATGCTCATGCACCTCAGTGTCCTGCACTACAATGTCCTTCCTGTAGTGAAGGACCCAGAACTGAACACAGGATTTGAGGTGCAGCCTCACCAGTGCCAAGTACAGGGGACAGTCACTGCCCTGGTCCTGCTGGCCACACTATTGCTGATACAGGCCAGGATACCATCGGCCTTCTTGGCCACCTGGGCACACGCTGCCTCATGTTCAGCTGCTGTTGACCAGCAGCCCCAAGTCCTTTTCCACTGGGCAGCTTTGCAGTCACTCTCCCACAGCCTGTAGTGCTGTTTGGGGTTTTCAAGACCCAAGTGCAAGACCCAGAGCTTGCCCTTGTTGAAACTCACACAACTGGCCTTGACCCATCAATCCTGTCTGTTCAGATCCCTCTGTGGAGCCTTCCAGCCCTCCATCAAATCAACACTCCCACCCAACTTGGTGTCATCTGTGAAGTGACTGAGGGTGCACTTGATACCCTTGTCCAGATAAGTACATCAAAGGGGGCTGGCCCCAACACTGTGTCCTGGGTGACACCACCTGTGACTGGATGGAACTCCATTCACCACCACTCTGGGCTCAGCCATCCAGCCAGGTGTTACCCAGAGAACAGTGCACCAGTCCAAGCTGTGAGCAGCCAGATTCCCCAGGAGAATGCTTTGGGAAGCAGTGTCAAAGGCTTTACTAAACTCTGGGTAGACCACATCCACAGCCCTACCCTGATCCACCAAGTGGGTCACCTCGCCATAGNCCTGCTGGCCACACTATTGCTGATACAGGCCAGGATACCATCGGCCTTCTTGGCCACCTGGGCACACGCTGCCTCATGTTCAGCTGCTGTTGACCAGCAGCCCCAAGTCCTTTTCCACTGGGCAGCTTTGCAGTCACTCTCCCCCAGCCTGTAGTGCTGTTTGGGGTTTTCAAGACCCAAGTGCAAGACCCAGAACTTGCCCTTGTTGAAACTCACACAACTGGCCTTGACCCATCAATCCTGTCTGTTCAGATCCCTCTGTGGAGCCTTCCAGCCCTCCATCAAATCAACACTCCCACCCAACTTGGTGTCATCTGTGAAGTGACTGAGGGTGCACTTGATACCCTTGTCCAGATAAGTACATCAAAGGGGGCTGGCCCCAACACTGTGTCCTGGGTGACACCACCTGTGACTGGATGGAACTCCATTCACCACCACTCTGGGCTCAGCCATCCAGCCAGGTGTTACCCAGAGAACAGTGCACCAGTCCAAGCTGTGAGCAGCCAGATTCCCCAGGAGAATGCTTTGGGAAGCAGTGTCAAAGGCTTTACTAAAATCTGGGTAGACCACATCCACAGCCCTACCCTAATCCACCAAGTGGGTCACCTCGCCATAGCAGGAGATCAGGTTGGTCAAGCAGGACTTGCCTCTCATAAACCCATGCTGGCTGGGCCTAATTTCCAGCAATAAGGACTGCTGATTTGAATACCTTGCACAATTAAAAGAGCTCAACAAGTCTGTAAAGATCCCTTTAACAGTCATAATTGCACAGCATGCTGCTTTTGTCTAGTTGTTTGCATAACTGGCATGGCTTTGGATTTTTCGCAACTCTCAAATGCCTGTTATAAAGAGTAGAGAGGATGGTAAGAACAATCACATCACGCTGCTCTTCCGTGCTTTAGAAACTTTGCAGTAAATACTCTAAACAATTTGAAAATCAACATTTTTATTTGTTTTACATGATAATGCCCACAACAAAATGTGCCAGTTTGAGAATGTTGTTCAAAAAGTCATTTGAGGGAGGAATCCTGCCAATAATAGCTGTATCAACAAACAGAAACAATAACACACATGCTTATACATAATTAGAATAATTTGCATTGTTTCTTAAAACAGTTTCATTCTTATGGATTAATTGACAGGGTAAACATCCATTACGTATAATTATTATTCATCCTTTGTTAATCCAAATGTATCTTCCAAGTCTTCACCAAATATGTAAATGTCTACCACAACCTCACTGAAGGAGCTGCTAAATCGAGCCTTTGGTAATCTCTAAATAATGTTATTTTCAACTCCCTCTCTATAGTTCCTCCATTCAGTTTTCTGGTGTACTCCATCACCTTCCTCCTTCTTTGTAAAGCGACTGTCCTTTGCTTGACCTTCTGCTTCTATTTTGCTTCCTGCTCGCTGGTGCAGTGATTCACCACCCAGTCTAATCTCGGATTTATAACTATGTTGATAGCCCACAGTCAAGGAGATGAGGCAGTGAAAAGGACTGCCAGGGGAAATTAAATAAACTTGGAATTTATCCATCTTTAGAAAGTGGTGCAAACTCCCCTAATCTCTATCACCCCAAAGAGTTTTTATGACAATAGTTCCTCGTTCTATGTGCCCTTCTACCTCTCCTTGAAAACAACTGAAAATAAATACAAGCGAAATAATGAAGTCAATAAACTTACGAGAAGAAGGATATCCCCTGAAATCAAGCAGAAATGGACACTCCAAGAAAAAAGAGAAACTCAGTAAACCCATTAAGGACTTTTGAAATCAAGAAGTGGTATTGCACAGAAGGTGCCCCCACAATATGATATTATGAGATGCAAAGAAAGGAGAGGTAGAGAGAGGGAGATGCATGTATATGAGATTTTGAAACAGAACCAAGGTAACTGGCAGAAACCAGAAAAACTATCAAACCTTTCTGTAAATATCAAAATTATCAAACCTTTCTGGACCTGCTAGAGGTATTAGTGCAAATCAGTCACATTCCCTTGAATTTAATGGCATATTATTGACAGCAGCTTAATGTGAGCCCATCTGCCCTGTTTGCTGAAATTGGATGGCTAAGAAAAGAATAAGGGGTTGTTTACTGGTAAAATTAAGCAGGAGCCGTATTTTCTAGGAAAAGTCCTGTGGGACAATGGATGTGTCATTTCCCTGTGAGCCCTGTGCAAACCTTTGTTTGGCCAGCAAGTGGCATGTCAATCTTTGTTTCTGCCAGTGCTTGATGTTGTAATGAGATTTTACCACAGGAAAAAGAAAGGCAAATTAGTGTCCTTTCGAAATTTCTAGTATGCACATAAATATAAGTCACTTTGGACAAAATAATGTACAGTCTTCTTTTGGAACATCTCTGGGCTTTGCTAACAAGGCTCTGACTTCAAAAGCACCTGCACAGAATTTTCTTTCCTATGACATACTTATGCTTTATATTTTCCTCATTGTTAAGCTGTGGCAAAAAGGTACAGCATCCAACAGAACTTTATTTTGTTTCTCCTCCTTCCAAAATTTATATCTGGAACTTTATTAAGAAGAGGGACTTGGTTTTACTTGTTAGCTTTATAATTTTGACTGACTGGAGTGACTTAATGATCCTTGGCACCTGTGTGCATGACTCCTGTTATGCTTCAGTGCACTTCAGTGATAGAAGTGCACATTAAAACTCAGTAATTCGGAGTTCCTGCGTCTTTTCTGAACACGAAATACTACCTGTATTTACACTCTCCCCCCTCCCACAGGGAGATAAAGAGGCTTAATCTGCTCCTGGGCTCTGCATGATCTTCTTTTATCTCCTTAGCTGTGTTCCATATAATGAAAGTGACATCACAGGGTGGCTTTTTGCCTCTTCCCACATTACTTTCAAATTAATTAATGTCCTAAGTTTAGAATGTTTAGAGGGATTTTAATTTTTATTTGGCAATTTTAGATGGCATACATACTTTTTTATCTTTTTCTTGGGATGTATATTTTTAGACCAGTGACCTTCTGGATGTATGATTCATGCTGATTTAATTTTTTCCAGCTGGTCCATTTTCCCTTAAGTTGGTACAGATGTTCTGAAACAGATACTTTTGCCACTAAACCAGTCATTACAGACCTGTGCTCCCAATTTTTTATTGAAAATAAATCGATTTTCTTCTCCTCTATTNTGTGATGTATATTTTTAGACCAGTGACCTTCTGGATGTATGATTCATGCTGATTTAATTTTTTCCAGCTGGTCCATTTTCCCTTAAGTTGGTACAGATGTTCTGAAACAGATACTTTTGCCACTAAACCAGTCATTACAGACCTGTGCTCCCAATTTTTTATTGAAAATAAATCGATTTTCTTCTCCTCTATTCTCTATTTTTTTTTCCCCGAAATGTCCAT
>VYZQ01052696.1:17511-28102 GCA_013400655.1 Mystacornis crossleyi | reverse complement strand
ATGGAAGCAAACACATACTGTAGTTTATTAACTAAGAAAAGAAAGAGAACAAAAACTTTGAACACCACCCAGAGTACAAATTTTATTTTGGTGGTTTTAGCAGTTATTTTTACTTAAGTAAAATCATATGTCCTGTACTATATGTAAATGTCAATACCTTGTACTCTCTTTCTTTAATATAAAATTTAGATTTCCTGACCAAAACCCCATTCAAAGGAAAAGTAAAAATTCAACAACATTGAAAACAAGCCACTCTTCCACCCTTGGAGCTGTAATGCATCTCTGCTGTGTACTGGGAAAAAGAGAGTTTCACTCTTCTGAGATTCCTTTTGTTCTTTACGCCTCTTGTCTTTAAAAGGAAGAATTCCAGTAATTCTGTTCCCAGTAAATAGGCAATGCTGGGAAGTCAGTTCTAATCCTTAGAAAATGGGGCTGAATCCCATAGCAATAACCATATTGAGTGAGCCATCACACAGTATCATTTTTGTTTCTAAGAGACTGCATTTCATCTTCAAATTAATAAGAATTATGTACAGAATCTCTTCTTGTCCAAACCAATTTCCTCTTGCAGTTTCCTTTTCTGTTCAAATCCCCAGCTAGCAGTCACACAGAGATAAAAACTCCTGAAGCTGCTCTGCTTTTTAAATCCAGTGGCAGAGGCAGAACTTCACAGACAGCTTGTACAGTACACACACACCAAAGTGACTTGCTGATTGGATTGACATGTTCTGTCCTGTAAATCAGCACAGAGAATTAGTGATCACACAGAAAATCATCTCTCTTGGAAAAAATTACTTTTATTCGGATTTGTGTAAACATTCAGAAGTAAAACATACTAGAAAAAAAATCTGCTTTTTCATCCTTCTCATGTTTCTCTCTTTCCTATGATGAAGAAAGAATATAAACTTATTAGAGTTCCCATTTTTCTTTTTCTTTTTGCTTGGGCAATTTCCACCAAATTCACTTTAGTTCCTGCTTATAGTTCTGAATGAACTTTAATAGGTCAATTCCAAGGACATATTCCTTGTTTCTGCTGTAGTGGAAACACAACAAGGTGTCATGGGCCTGGTAGGCCTGTTGGATCCAGTTCTAGGTGCATCCCTGTCTGAGCATCTGGTGTCAAATGGCATAGAAATTTCAGTAAGATGTCCATGGACACCAATATTATTACAGGGTCGGGAAGATTTCACATAAGTTATTGATTCACATATCATGTTTTTTTAAGAGAATTATTCATTGTTGAAATTTGTGAACACAAATTTAAATAACAAGCTATTTATGGAGAAGTGTAAGTATATACAATATTATACAGTAATATATTGTTTAATTTAGATATTTTATTTTGTGGTTTCAAACACTTTACTTCTTTATGTAACAGCCTAGAGTCTTCTCTTTTATAATTTCAGACTCCACAGTTAACAGCACTCACCATGAACACTCCTTTTAAAATTTGATTAATGCAATGGAGGTTTAATTCTGACAAGATTTATTTATTATTCTACATATTTATGGACTCTAAATTCTGTTCACTGCAGTCTGAGAGTTGTTTATACTAGGACTGGTACATCTGTTTTTCAATACTGTTCTTTGTATGAAAGAGCACGGGTACTCCTTACCAAAAATAATTCAGCTCACGCAATATTCACCAGCCTCTCCTTGCCAAGTTGACAAAATTCAGTTTTGCACATGGTAACATTCTCAGATGAGAAGACACAGAATGAAAAATCAGAAGACTACTTGTGCCACAAGAAGTAATGTCCAAATAAAGCTCTCCATAGAATGGGCAAGATCAGGAAACATAACTTTTTAAATAAGATAAAATATCTTTATGTGATATGATTGTGTAAGTAAAATAGGAACTGGGTCAACTGAGAAGAATCAATAAACTCCCCAAAGAGTTTCTCCTTGCTCTTAATCCTAGTGAAATCCACTTTGAAAGATGCCTGTGAAGGGTGGTTGTGATCACAGGTACTTCTAGAGAATAATATAGTTAGTTCCCTGAGGTAATTCAGACAAGGAAATTGATTTCATTCCTGTCATCTCCTTCAGGTACTTTATGTTATCAGACATGATAGTTTTTTCCTGGATAGATTTCAGCGAATGGTTTGGTAATCAAGTACTAAAGATAGATAAATCGATAAACATAGAGGAAATAATATATGGATAATATTCTGCTGCCTGTGCCCATAGTGTACCTTAGTGACCTGAGAAGACTCCACATCATTTTCTGTGAAGTAAGCTGATAGCTCCAGTCCATGCCATAAAATGGGATCATTTTAGATTATTAAAGCTGTTCATGGTTCAGTGCAATTTACAGGGGACATTATTTTATAGACTCTGTAATGGCATCTTCTGTCTCCTGAGACTGGACTTTAAAAAAATCTTTTCTCCTTATCTCTATTATTTGTTTTCTGGTACTCATGCAGGTGTGCTTACATTTTGTTTCTATCAAATGCTCTCAGAAAACCGTTAGAGATACCTGAAAAAATGAAAATTTTATTGCTAATACAAACTGTCAATTAATTCGTCAATGCTGATTTTAGGTTTCCCATTTCAGATTACTGGGATGAAGTGAGGTTCCCTGGAAGCAAATGTCATAACTGAATTTTTTCATGTGGTTTTAAGTTCTGTGGACCAGCAAAGCCACACAGCTCATAGAGGCAGCAATTAGGGAGTAGCTGTAGAGGGACCTGCCTCCTGAGGACAAAAGTGAATGGAGGAAAGTGGTAAGGAAACATTCTTTCCAGACAATATGAATGAGAAGGAAAATTGTTTTAGGAGATGCCGGTAAGGGTTGTCTGAGGCAACTGATAGATGGACCGTTTTAACTGGCACTTTTCCTACAGCAGCAAACAAAGGCTGACATTAGTGCAGGAGCATGGAAGCTTTCAGGTAAGACTCTTCCTGAGACAGCTGACATAAACTGATGGATAAAAAAAAGAAAGTAATTTGATTCCGTTAGCCACTTTCCCACCACATCTTAAACATGGCTGAGAAGTTCAGACTTCTATCACAGAATCAGATCAAAATTGTTGAACAGCAGCGAAGAACAGCTGCTGAAACTCAAAGATGACAACGGTTCCTTTGGAGTCATTGAGGGACACTTGTTAGGCTTAACACGAGCAGTGATTTGAACAGGTGAACAGGTGAACAGGTGAACAGGTGAACAGTGATTTGAACAGGTGCTTTTTTCCACTGAAGAGGAAAAAAGCAATTCATGGGGTGTTGTCTGTTGGGAAGGAGTTTGGACATAGTAATGGAGGTGAGAACAGGGAAAAAAGTCATCCTAGAAATTGAAGAAATGGAAGACAAGATAAAAAATCATGTAAAGAACAAAGGAACCTGTGTCTTTAGCAAATATGATTGTGGACAACTGTGGCTGGGAATGGAATTGTTCACCTGAGACCTTTGGGGCATCAAAGGGAAAACTCTTTGGACCATCCACTCCATGAAGCTTATGCCCAAGCCATTTGGAGTGGAAGGGTGGAGTAAAGATGGATAGATTTGAATCCCAGTACTAAGAGGTGAAGAAGAGAAGGTTGATAATTTGTAATTCAGTAGTAATTATGAGTCATAATAATAATTCATGGATTTAAAATTGTGTCTTATGGTATAAAAAAATACTAACTGTAATTTTGAAATATTAATGTATTTATTAGTCAATTAAGATATTGATTTTAGAGTTGGTTTATTTGTTTCTTGTTTCTCTTACTTAATCAACAAATGCATTTGTCTCTTGCCTAGTTACTTCTCAAGCTTATAGTCTTAGAGATAACATCAGACTCTGAAGAGTAGCTCCTTCACTGGGTAAACCAGACCTCTCAGTTCTGAATCACCTCTCAGCACTTCATGAAGTCATGAAGATGAACCATTTGAATGGACTGAGATAAAAGATGAACCTCACAGAAGATAAAAAATGAATCATCCAGTAGCAGTTCAGGCATGAGGCAGATGAGTACAACTCTTGACAGTGTTGTGAGAAGAAGAACAGGATAAAAGATCTGTTCCAGAAATACAGGACATCAAGGTTATGAAATTACCTGAGAAAACAGACGTCAGCTTTTAGAGCACTGCCAAACAAGGATGCACAAAGGAAAAATGCAGTAAATTCCATTCCTTCCTCTTTTATCACTGCAGGGCTTTTTACAAGTTTGTGAAGGGCTGCTCACTTGTCATGGAGAAAAGTCTAGAGAAGACTCGTCAGATGGAAAGTACTAAGAATGGAGCAGACAGCTGTCTTCAGAGAATGAGGTGACACAGGTAAATGTGATCTCGCCTAGCACACATAATAATGATAGCCATGTGAAGTTCTAGAAGCCAGTTGAATTTCTGAACGACTGAAATAAGTCAGACCTTTGTCACAACAGAAGAGTGCTTGTCTCTTTCCAGTAGATCTGAAAACAGCAAGAGGATTGCAGGCTACTGAAGCACAAAACATATTTCAAGATAGGCTGTGAGAAAAAGAGGAAACAAAGCATCTGTTGATTCTTAAGAGAATGTCTAGAGCAAGGATGATAAGAAATTTGAGTACTGGACAGAGTATTGGTTGTGTGCAGAGGCTGTAGTTCATTGATTTTTTCATGTGAATTATGAAGTCCTGGGGCTCACACAGAGACTGGTAAACATGTTTGAAGAGAAAGGTGGCAAAGGAAACTTCTCAAAATACAGCATCCCAACACAGAAAAACTTACTCTGCTAATCATGATCATTCTTTTAATGATAATGATCATAATTTAATATAAATATAATCCTTCCCACAGGAACCCACCTGCAGTGGACTGGATATCTAATCAACAAGTAATATCTTGCCAGAGTGCAGACTGAAAGACAGGAGGTAGAAGTCAACATCAGAACCTGTCTCTATAGAAGAAACTGGTAAGTTTTTGCTTAGCAGTGGAGAAAACTGGATAAAGAGAAGGAATGCTTGAAAGATTTAAGCTGTTCAGCTGCATCACATGATGCAGCATGCAGTGTGGGAACATATACCTATATGCTCTGTGTGGGGAAAATTAACTGGTTTAAGACCTCTTTTATTCTTTGCAGAAAACTAGATGACTCTTGCACGGAAGTTCTTCCTACTGCTACCTTAAAAAGTCCTGGAAAACTGTCAGAATTTAAGGGTTTTAGAGGGCGGTCAACACAATGCTAACATTAGACTGACAAAAGGGGTGACCCAGAGCTCTGTATATTGACATCAGTAATGGAAAATTAACGAAAATTGTGCGAAATAGTGGAAGTCTAAATTAAGGACTCTGACACAAAAGAATTGGAAGTTGAAAACATTTTTTTAATGCCAGTCAACATGGTTTCAAGAAATGCAAGGTTTTCAGAAAATTCCCTTTCCTACTGACAAGTCTGTAAGTCATCGTTATAGACAGTCATGTTGATGAATACATTGGACTTAATATCACATTCCACTTTGATTTACAGGTTTAACCATATGAAATAATACAGTTTTTACTCAGTCTGTATTCAGGTGTTCCCAAACTGGAGTAGTTCAAAAAGTGGGGAGATATCAGTGTGCCATAAAACCTTTGGCCTGGCATGGATTTCGTGGGATCAGGTAGTTGCTAGGCATCTCTGCAGGGTGAGCTGGGATAAGCCTTGCTGGTCCCCATCACTCCTTCCTTGCTTGGGAGATGCATTTATATGTGCAGGTCCTTCCTTTGGTTCTAAAGGAGCCACGCTGTAGTTATGCTTGCCAGGTACCTTGCTCATCCTTACCTTCTGACTTGACTTTCCAGCTTGACCTCAGGCCTGCCTCATCCCTGTGGACTTACTCAGAAATCACTGGGTTGTTGGTGACCTTGGTACCACCACTGGATCTGCTATGCTCTTCCTGATGAAGTATATCATAAGGCTGCTTCCTGTGATGATGACGGTACTTCCATGCCAGGTGTTTTGTCACCCTGGAGTTCCAGATTCTTGAAATCTGTGACACAGCCAATCCTGCCGCTTCTTGGTGTGATGTATAAATTGTTGTCAACCACTTTCTCTAGGGATTTTCTCCTGACATGGTGCTACTCTGGAGACTAAAGTTTTCTCCTTTCTTTAAAATTGTATATGTTCTAAAGATGTCGTCTTTGCCTATAAAAATGTTGCATTTCTTGTAAACATTTCTTTCTGTTCCATACCTTATCCTGGAGTAAAAAGATTGGGACTTATTTAGGATTATTTTTCTGGCTAATTTTGAGTCTGGTACTGAAATCTATAGATGATCAAGAGATTGAAGATATGGTTGATATTGCCGTCTTTTATTGCAGCTGTAATAAAGTGCTTCTTGTGGGATGAGAGAAGGACAAAAATGGAGGGACGAAGGGCAAATATAAATAGAAAATAGGTGAAAAAAAAGAGAAAAATATAAATGAATAACCATGGGAGAAAAAACAAAAAAACAAACCAAAAGAACCCCTAGCCCTGGTCAGTAAGCTGTGTTAATGTAATGAATATATTCTATGAGCTGTCAAGGCGAACACTTTCAGAGACACAGAAAACAAAGTAGCAACTTTTCCCTGAACAAAAAGGCTACTCTGATGTCCCTCGCCCTCCCAAATGCAGCTACTGAGGTGGTCCCTGGCAGTGTAATTGCAGCTATAGCTCCTGCTGGAGGTAAACTGTACTGCTTAATGCTGTTATTCTCTGTTTTAGGTCTTTGGAGACACCAATCAATGAGGATTACTTTGATACCGTAAGCTCAGTATTATTGTACATTAATACACTAATGGTACTGTATCATCTTTTCATGTCCTCAGGCAGCACTGGGGAGTTAGAGTTATATAGAAATAAATTAGAAGTGAAATTTAGATGCAAAATTAAGCAGAAAGCTCCAAACAGAAGATAGAGGTTGGCTACAAACAACAGATTCAGCAGAGGAAATGTAAACCAGCAAACTAACATTTAAAAGGATCTCAAAGGAGAGACATAAAGTTAAGACTGCCAGTGCTATAACTTGATGTATTTCAAGGAGATGTTGGGGGACCAAGGTGACAAGCTCAGTAGGAGATTCTATTTTATGTTATTATTCGGGTCTGTTTCCCCTCCAAACAGAATACCAGTTTTAGTGTAACGGAAAAAAGAAACTGAAAAAAAATTATAATGTTCATTTGTGATACTGAGACATTCATCCAGAATCTGGGAACAAACTTTTTCCCAGGTAAGTTTATAATATAACATTATTTTTACTGCAGTGTCTTTGGCAGGCTTTTTTATTTGATAGGATAATTACCCCACTATTGAAGAAAGGGAGCTACTAATTGCCCAGTGTGCCCTGCACTCTTTGATGACTCTAACCTCAACAGCAGTGTGGAGGCTTCTAGAGGTAGAAATGATCACTGTATTTAGCTTTGTGTAGGTACTGCCTTTGATTCTATTGAGGAGCTCCAAACTGTGGGATCTGAGAAAAAAAACCCACAGTGTCTTATAAAATTAGGAAGGCCTGTCAGTCAGTCCAGTCTCAAAGTGATGTTTCCACTGTATATAGCAAAGTACACCCTAACATGCATTTTCAAAAATTTGCACAGGATAAAGTCGTGCACTTGTATTGTAGTGGATCAGCTGGGCCGTAACATACGTGGAAGTCATGCTGAAAACAGTATCTTTCAAAAACCTAACTGTTGTGGTGTCTTTTGGAAANCCCCTTTATGAGAGCGGTCCGCGCCGGATCGGGCGCTCTGCACGGACGGGCCTCCCAGGGTGAGGGGGCTCAGCCAGGGTCCCCAATAAACTTGGTTGGCAATCCCCTCTCAGAGTCCTCTCTTCCTTCTCGCCGTTGTCGCATGCCTGCTGGTGTGCTTAGCACAGGAGTGGATCCAAAGGAGCGAGGAAAAGAAGCCCACGGGATCGGCGGGGTCTGTCCTCAGACTAAGCCGTACCTGTCCTGGTGCCGGTGGGGACAGGGAGCCAGGTCACTGGAGGGACAGCTCCGGGTGTAAACGCACCCCGCGACAACACACACGTATTGATTGTCCAAACTGCTGTTGCTGAACCTCTTAGTGCTGTGGTGTTTTAACTTTTAGGAAATATGAAGAGGTTCTGAGCCATTTACCCATCAAGCCAAACAAGATCAAGCTGTGAACAATCTCCATAGGTGCCCTATGTTAGGTTTATCAAGGAATGCACAGAAAACAACACTCCTGTGAAGAAATTTTAGCTACCAGGAACAGGTCAATGAAGAAAAAAATTTGGGGAGGTAGGTGGGGGAGGAACCCAACAAACTCACTAATGAAATATGACTTTTTTTTCACTAAACATCACTGTTCTGATCAGCTGAGTTTATGCAATGGTGATGTAGCAAGCAACAGGAAGGACTGCTATAAATCAGTGCTAAAATTATACTAATATATTGAGAAGCCAGTGTATTAAATCCGGAATAGTCAATTTAAACACTGTTGAATTAGCTAGTATTCCAATTGTAAAGTTAGTGTTTCAACACCATTAATAGTGTCTTTGTTTTAAAATAGATGATATGAAAATATCTTTTAAGATAAAACTAGTTGTGTGTTTGCATCTTCCTGCACTTAAAAGGAAGTATTATTAAGTGCTAGTGAAAGATCAAATTTGTAGCATCATTGTAAAATAAAGTTAAACATAAAAGAGAAGCTTTTACTCTTTCTCAAGAAATACGCCATACATTAGATTATAATAAGATCTAGGTACACTGATATGGAAGTACAGTAACTTGATGTAACAGAGAATGACAGGTAGAGGTCAGGTATCAAGCCAAATGCAAGTAAACTTCCCTAACGCTTGTCATCACAGGTGTGAGCAAATTGATGTGTTCATTTATACCACATTAACATCTGTTGCCACAGTCCCTAGAAAAATATAAAATCAGTGTATGAAGATGGGTGATTGTATGTGACAACTTAGAAAATATTTGTCATCTTTAGTCATTGTCCTTTACAAAGCATGAAATTTACAGAGCAGAAGTTGAAGCATCCCACGCTGCTGATTCAGGTCCTGGTATTTACTGCAAGAAGCTAAAAAAGCAGAGTTGGAGCAACAGCAAAGAAAGAAATAAAAAGGAAGACATACAAGGTTTTTAAACCACACAGAAGCTGAGAGTCTGAAATTTTAATGGCACCATTCACTTTTTGATGTGAATGCTGATGATCTCAGGGTCACAGTGTTATCACTTTTGTCTTCCTACTTGCATTCCTAAGCTCTGGGGTTTACAACTTACATTTTAGGACCTGCTCTACCCTGGACATTACTCACTTTTTACTATTCTTAGAACAACTTCAGATAGAATACCCATTAGGTGACAAAGTTATAGATAACATGGACTTTATCGCTGGTGCAATTGAAAGCCATTTAGATCTGGAATAGATTCTTATTTCACTCCAGAGCAGACCAAAACCTCAGTTTTGGTTTCTGAACCATTGCCAGGGTGCTCAGACCTTATCAGTGAGAGATGGAAGGGGGAAAAATGAGGGGCAGGTGGAGGCAAATAAATACAACCGACACTGGCTAAACTGAACACGTTGGCCTGACAGATTTCTGAACACTGTTCTAAACACTTTGTTTTATCCCAGCATGGCTGCCCTCTCAGAGACCTTTGTACAAAATTGGTGGTCATTCAATTAGAAACATTTCCAGACATTGACTCAGAAATGTTGGCATTGAATATGTCTAAACAAATGGGGTGGCTGCGTGAAAAGCGAGAGGACGATGGTTTTCTTCTGCTAGGATACTTTGTGATGTGATAATGAGGTGCTCTTTTTGTAATAGGCCATAGTATTGTGTAGGTATGAGGATTTCACACACCAGCAAATTTCAAAGAACTGTTTTCAGTATTCCAGGAAATTAAGTGATAGAACAAGGCTTTATACTCAGTGTGCATTCTCTGCTCCCACACTGTACACCTCTAATGCAATTTACCAGTGAATTAAGCATAAGATGTGATTTATCCCACCAACCTAATATTTCATGTTAGTCAGTGGGGTGACTGCTTTTACAGCTTAGCTTTATAATGCCATTATAGCTGAGCACACTCCTGCCTTAGCAGTATGCTTAAGGGGGTCTGTTTTTGATATGTGCTTGCACCTCTTATTACCTTCAAATTCTTCCTCAGTCCAAGATCCCTGTAGTCAATAGAGCTAAAGCAGGGTTCTTTGCCCCTTCTGACTAAGCTTTTTCTGTCAGCTTTTACAAAAATAAAATGGTGTCAACATGACATAAATTTATACAATCCCTGCTCACAGCATATATTGGTGGAAAAGGAAGGATGGATTAGTACCTCTCTATTTCAGGACTTCATATTTTAAAGCACAAGTTTTTACCTTTTACATTAGTGTATGCAAACTAAATTAAATTATATTGTATGATATAACCAGTACTCGAACTGATTTGTGATCTCCATATAACTAGAAATTCATTGAGGAAAAACCCAATTAAATTAACACAAAAGAGAAGAAATATTCAGTACTCCTGACCTAGGTAATGACCTAGGTAACCTTGTGATTCTAAGTAAAGGGGCTTTCTTGTGCTTTTTTTTGGTTTTGGGAGGATTTGGGGGTTTTTTTGTTTGTTTGTTTCTCTGGGTTTTTTGATGTTTGTTTGGGTTTTTTTGTTTGCCTAATTTTTTTTTTTT
>VYZQ01052696.1:0-11850 GCA_013400655.1 Mystacornis crossleyi | reverse complement strand
TTTTTTTTCTCTAGTCATTGTTAAACCAACTAAAGATGGTTAAATTGATCTATAGCAACTGCAGAATCTAAAAACATTGTGATATTTAATCAGTATTTGTCAAGGCATGTGACTACATTTCCAAACTGAGGTGCAAGTAAACTGCTTATTTTTGTGATTTCATGGGGTACTTCATGAACTGCTCCTGCAACTACCCAGTAATTCAGTTTGCATATGTGTACATATGTCAGGAATTCTCCAATATAAGTACAGTATTTTGCTTATTTATTTGAAAATTCTGAATAACGTCCAAAGAAGATTTGATACATCTAGCCATGTTTCATTCGGCTGTGATAAATCTTGATGTCAGTTGCTATGGGATAGGTTTATGAATCACATAACATGGAAGCTCTTCTAGAGGAAAATTGCTTTTTTTTTCCCTCTGAAAGAAACTTTCCCTATATACAGTTGTAGAGTAATACAGACTGAAAAATATATGTCCATAACAATTATAAAATAAAGTGAGAAACATAGTTAGGAAACAAATTAATGGTATTTATTTATTAGAAGTAATATGAACCATAAAACAATGAAAGAGATGGTTATTTTGCATGAAAAAAAAAAGATTCAATATTCCTCATGAAAAAAATGAAATCTAATACACATGAGATGTTCCTACCATAACTGGGGACTGCATAAGAAGGCTGAAAGAAGGGAAAAGAAAAAAACAGCATAGATATAGAAAGAGCATTGACAGGCATTACTGCGAAAGAGTGGGCAATGTGTTCATATAGGTTTAGCTTTCAGAGGACTGAAACTTCTTCCAGAATCATCTCACCCTGTGGGTATGCCCAGAGTAATAGTGTGGCAGTGTAGAACAGTAGATAAACTGATGTTTAAGTAAAGTAATATCTTCTCAGTTCAAAATGAAAAAGAAATAAATGAAGTGTTCCTGACATTCTTACTTTTACAAGAAAATGATGGGCAAAGCCAGAATTTCTGAGAAGCCTTTATAATTTATTTATGGTAGAGATTATTTGACCTTGAAGAGTGGGGCTATGTGGGTATTGTAGTGTGAGATTTTTCTTTGTCATGGATTATAATAACATTCTCAACCTCTTGGGATCCTACTGATTGGGGTTTTTTTCCTAAACTGCTGAGTGCCAAGACTTACTGGCTGAAAAGCAGCAGTGGGTGTAAATGTCAAACAGCAATAACCAAAAACAGGGGATTTTTTTTTTTTTACTTATGTATATTCATTGTGTCAAGCAGTGAACTGCTTAATGTAGAGAATTCGTTTAAGTGGATGTTGAATTACGCTGACTAGGTCGAAGTGGCTGAGTAAATTCTTGAGAATGTTAAAGCAAAATTTACTATCCTGGTAAAAGAATTTTTGTTTTCATTATCATTATTTGGATACGAATTGCTATCGCAGTTTAAAGTGTAATCTTTTACACTTTACCTGAACATTAAGTCTTTTAAACNCCTTATTACATGTACTGATCGATATAAATCCAACAGTACACTAGCAAAATTTATGTTTTACAGTGATTCTTTTTTAAATTATAAGAGGACTATTTGCTACCTGAGGATTTCAATCAAAATCCACAATATTTCATAAAAAACAGTGCATCCAACTGCAGTGTGTATAAAATACAGTTGGAAAAAGTCTTGACATGGATACAGAAACACCAGTTTATTTGGTTTAGTTGAATGTAATTTTAAATTTGTTTCAGAAGAATTTTATTTATATTTATTTCTGAAATGAAAGACACTATGGCAAAACAGAACTTCCAAAAGACTTAGTTTTTAAATATAACAGGATCATACTTCCAGATGTGAACACTGGATATTATAGCCATTTCTTTACAGTGCAACTCCTTGGCACAAATGAGAATTTGTCACTGGTGTTATTTACTGAATCATTATAATTTTTCTTGTGAGACAGAGGTACAACTTCTTCTGCCTTATCTGTTCGGTGAAGGGTAATATAAATGGTACTACTCTGACCTTTTTAGTATTCTGTAATTTGACTCGCTTGCCATTCCTATCTTCTTCTGTTTGTGACCTCAGCAACCTGTGACTAGAATGGACACTCAGTCAAAACACAGAATACTGAAAAGGTCACAGAAGTAGAATTTACTGCATCTGCTTCTCAGGACACTGAGCAATAAAGTAGTGGTACCTGGTTCTGATGATTTATTTCCAGGAGGGCTGAAAGAGAGGTAATCTAGTGTCCTTGTGATAACACCTCTGACAAGAAAAGTTCTACCTGTACCTCTATGCGTGTTCTCATGGTGATTAGCAATCAAGCCAGGACACATACTGCCTTAATTTCTTTCTATCTAAAACGGTAGTAAATTCAATAAAGCATGTTTTCAAAGTGTACTGGCCTTTAAATTATTTTTCTTCTTCACTTCAGCTGAGAATTAAGTAAATGAGGTGGGAACTTTGCAGTTTATTAAAGAGAGTTTATCAGGATGGAAAAAATCATTGTGCAGCTAATGTAAAATGTTTGAAGTGCACAAAACGTTTCTGAAAAAGTTTTTCAGTCTCATGTATTCATGTTTCCCATGCCTTTTCTTTTAATGTCTTATGTTTTGTAATTATATGCAAAATGTATTTCTTTGGAGGAATGCATAACTAATGGTCTCTTATAGTGTTTTCCTATGTAAGTATGAATGGTTTCTTCTCTTAAGTGTAATCCCCCTTCCCCCAAAATCCACGGTGTTGACTAAATTAAGGTGTTCAGCTCTCTGGAACTGCATGTAGGAAAAAATTTGGCCTGAGAATGTTGCCTAATGAATGAACTGTGACTAGGTCAATATTTGAGTCAAAGATTCTCCATTTTTGTATGGTAAACCCATAGACACCATAGCACTGTTTTATTAGCTGGGAAAATTATGGTAGTTTATTAGGTTTGAATATGCAGATTGTTTATCATGTATTCTGAATATTTTGGTTTTAGGAATAAAACAGTAAATGCAGATGTCGACTGGATACCCATTTAAGTTAGACAGCTGTGTTGTGGTCAATAAGAATTCAATACTCTGATGTATTAGCTACATATGGATGTAAAATTAGTTGGAAAAACAATAAACAGTAATATAAATGGTATTTTTAATGAGTTGGTCATTTGAAGTGTTTTTCCATGCAAAGATCCAGCCTGTGCCTCTAACAGTAAGCAAGGTGTAAGTGCATTCCCAGGCTGTCCATAGCAGCTGGCAGCAATTCCCTGCTTTCTTCAATGCATATGCCAGCCATTGTCCTTTGATCATCCAGACATACTAGAGCACACCCCAGTAACTCCCCAGGCCCTACATTCCTTTTCAAAGATGTATGTGGAAGGTGAATTTCCGCTGAGGTCTCATTGCCACACCAGGAAGGATGTGACCAGGAAACCCACTGAGGGAGCAAGCCAGGACTTGGAGGGGTAACTCCTGAGCAGAAGTAAGAGCTAGTTTGATCCTACAACTTTATTATTTGATGGAAAACAACATATTTGAAAATATGCCAAAATTCCGGTAATTTTGAAGGTAGTAGGAGTCTTCCCATTCACTTCAGCAATATCGAGGTTGGTATCAGGGGGATGACAGTTGCTTTCATTTACCAAGACTGATAGGAATATCAATTGCAACTGCAGGAAAACTTGCTTGACAGGACATGTATGACCCTGTTGCTGTCTCCCAAAATACCAAGCATGGCAGCCTACTAACTCTGTTTTCAACCTGTCATATACACAGAGAAAATAATGGCTGTTTTGCTATTTTTGTTTTTTGTTAAATTGATAATTTATTAGCTTGAAGTCACATATGTTATTTTCAAAGCTATGAAAAATCCTTATTTAACATACTAACCTAATGGATTACATGCAAATAGAAACACATATAAAAATTATTTCTGGATATGTGTATATAAAGGGAAGGGATTATGACTATATCTAGCTGGTAATCTTCAATTAACTTTTTTTAAGATGATATTTTTGCTTGAATTGCAGTCCATCTGTTCCTCTGCCAGTCAATCTTTTCCAAAGACCTTTTGAATTTAGGGTTAAATCCCAATGTAATTTAATAGAGGTGTCAAGCAAATTGCAAGATTAGTAAAAATTGGTATTGAAAAGAATAAATTAGTATCCTCATTGACAGAGAACACATCTGTCCCTGCAAGGCTGGCTCACCATGGACCAATCAACTGGCAAGCACATAGCTTAGAAAGAGACAAAGCACATCACAGAAGAATGCATTGGAAAACTTGAGAAACACATGTGATTTCTATATGAGAGGGTCTTAGCCCTTCCACAGCTTGGGATATTGCAAATGGGGGCATAATGTACAACATTCATTAAGAAAAAATTTTTCTTTCATTTAACTATTCAAGTAACAACCCTTTTACTTCACATGCCGTATCTGACTCATATCTGAATGGGGTCTTTTTGGTAGCAGAATATTGAAAACATATGCCAAAAATAACCATCATTATTTTCTTCTCATACTGTTTCATAGATGTTGTGTTAGTCACTGTCGCAGGAAGGATACTGAGCTATGTCAGCTTTTAGTCTGATCTAAGCTTTGTGTGTCGTTATTTTCCCTTGTGTTTCTGTTGCCATTCCTTTGTCACCTTTGCAAAAAACCTGGAAAAACAAACCAAGTTGGCTTCCTTGTCTAAACAAAACCCCCCTATTAGCTCTTGTTAGCCCTTGTTTTCAGCTCCTATGCAGAGCAGGAACAGAACAGGAATTTGACCCTTTATATTAAATATATAAAATAAAATCAAATTAATATGTTAAAGTCCTAAGAAAGTAAATAGTTCTTGGACATTGGAACTTGATTGTTTACACTGTTTAACTGTTGGAAAAATCCCTTGTATGGCTCTGTCTTGGGCCAGCTAACACTTTCCATGCAAATCCTGAGCATGGCTGGAAAATGGTAAGAAAAAGAGAATTTAATAGTATAGACTGGGGCTATTCTAAGCCAGCTGTCTTCGGTGTTAGGAAATGATCCCAAACATGTTTCATTTACCACCCTAGTCATAGCCTATGTCCAAGACTAAAAATAAACACGTTCACTGAATATTTTAATAATGCAGCAATCTTTGCTTCCTACCTCCAATTACTTTCAGGCTGCACAAACTCCTATCTCAAACCCAGGCTCACCATTTTCTAGAAGAGACAGAAAGCAATATCAACCAGCTTTCTGTTCTCTCAGTTGTGTTGCTGGTGCTGAGAATCTACTCTGTTAGATCTCTTATTCAGGGAGGTATAGAAAGCAGCTAGGAATGTTACTGCTTGTAAGTAGAAAGGAAATTAGTGTGCTGATGAGAGCATCCCTGAGGCAAAAGACTTGAGGGTGTTGGTTGATAAGAAGCTTGACATGAGCCAGAAATGTGTCCTGGCAGCCCAGAAAGACAACTGGGTCCTGGGCTGCACCTAAAGTGTGGCCAGCAGGTTGAGAGAGGAGATTCTCCCCTTCTACTCTGCTCTCAGAGTAAAGTCCTTTCTACTGCAGTTGTGTTGCTTTCCAGGCTAGGTCTAGTTTTTCATGGAAGGGAATGGCAGCCATCAAACTGGTCTGAGAAAGAGTTCCTTTCTTCTGCATTGTTCACATTCACATTTCAGTCCTGCTATAACATCCCCTGTGGAATACAACTGCTGCTGTCTTTTGATGACAAAATCCTGTGATTTGTAGAAAAGAATAATTTATTCTGTTTTCCTTTTAAACTCGATTTTGTTGGTTGGTTATTATGGGAAACCGATACTTGAAAAAAGATTTCGATCTTTAGAGTAAACTTAATGAAAAATGCTATTCTGTGACTGGAAGGGGTAATGGTGGAGCCTATGTGATCTTTCCGTATAAAACAGACTAAAAATACTGACCTTGATCTTCTTCAAGAATATAATTATTTCAATCAGATTAATGTATTATACTAGTTCTGTATCAACAGCTTTTTTTTTGATGATAAAATTTTGTTTTTCTAGGGTTGAAATTCTTCATTACAATATGTTGAATCAAAGCAGTCCATATGTTCCACAGGTGAAACATACAAATGGAAATCTGTGATGTAACCTGTTAATGTTTCCAACAAAAAAAGCATCCTGCTTTGTGCAAAGATGTGCCAAGACTTCCTCAGCAGTTTTGTGCATGATTTTAAAGATACAACACAAGAGGGAAAGCTAATCTCATGGTAGAAAAAGGAGCAAAATGAATCTTGAGTGACCATAAAGAAGATCAATACCAGATACGGAAAAGGGGCTATTCTGTGGTAAAAAACAATAGGTAAAACAAGTTTCTGCAAGCTAGAAGAAACCTGCTGGAGCTGTGTTCTATCAGGATACACACCAAAACAACGTGGATAAAACTTGTCATTTGTTTTAAGACACAGGTTAATAAAGTTCATTAAGACCACAATCAGAGTTCAAACCACCAAATTTTTATTATAAATAGATCTGTAATGTTTCTTTTGGATTTCTCTGTGAGTTCATATCTTGTAATGAAGGGCAGGAAATTGTTACTCTTTCTCTTCTAATATTATTAGAAATTGGAAAAATTTCAGGCAAAAATAGAAAGCTGTTATGAAATCTATCTTATACATGGACTGCTCTTAATGTCCTTATATCAGCAGAAACATTCTTATTTACTTTTGTGAAGGCAAATTCAGATGAAAGGTGACTTTACAATAGCTGGAGGTTAAAGACAACCTTTTCAAGCTAGAATGTCTAAAAGCAGGCACCAAAGTACCTAACAGAAAGTTACAGCAGTGGCCAGCATTACTTCATTGACATTTAAGTTTGAATATTTTCCTCTGTGTCGCTTGTTCATAGTGACACTATTGATCTGAAACATAGCTGAAAAACCTTGATTTTGTGTCATTCCATTGGAGCTGCATTGTGTCATTACATAGTCAAATTGTGAAAGTTTTTATATACTTGTAAAAGTCTACACTTTCATCAACCATTGAGAGCACAGCCACTGACATGGAAGTGAACCGAATAACTCTACTTCATTAATAACAGGGGACAATAATTAGGATAGCTTCTTCATTTTAATTCTGGTTAGAAGTTTGCATCTAGAAGGAAGAGTGGTGGTTTGAACCTGAGTTGATGGACAGTCGTTTAGACTAATAACGCTTCTCGAAATTTACATATTTAAACTGCGTGGAGACGCAGGAACTTCCTCTTGGTGTTTGAGCTTCCCACGGGGAGGCGGGTGGAAATGGGTCCCTGGCTCCATCTCTTGGAGCAGCCCTGGGCCTCCCCTCGCCCGGTGCCGGGGCATGCCCTGGGTAGCTGTGGGAGAACCCACANAAAAGATACATCCCATGTGTGGCCCATGCTGGCAGTCTGTGGGAAGACTGCAAGATTTATGGAAGAGATGTTGTGCACGGCAGCAGAATTTTCGGGCAGGTCTGTTTCCCTTTGAGCAGTTTGGAAGAAACTGAAGCAAAAGAAAACCTTTTCTCCTTAAATAGTGGAGAGACTTTTAAGAACTGTAATACTGACCAATTCGTTATCCTTTGTGTGAGTTGGGTAAAAAGGGGAGGTGCTGGAGGAGAAAGGGGTTTTGCTTTAATTCCTTGTTATTTCTTTATACTTTAAATTCTGTTAATAATAAACTTCTTTATATTCTTTAAAGTTTGGAGCCTGCTTTGCAATTTCTCCTAATTCTTATCTCACAGAAGGTAAGAAATGCGAACAAAACCACCACTGGAAGTTAGAAAAAAAATGCAATCTTTGAGTTAAATTCACAGAAGGAATTGATAAGCAACTGACAATGGAAAATGCTCATCCTTTACTCAGTGGATGCTCCTAAAAATATGCCAATTGTAATTGATTGTCTACTCAGCGTATTCCACTACTCTTAAAACAGAATGAGCTACTTTTTTTGCCTACAGCTAAGAATCCAGCATTCTGAAAATCCTTTATATACTTTCCCAAAAGAAAATTTGCAAGGCTTTACATTTGACAAGTATTTTATGTTCTCACTTTCTCAGTAACGTATGTTTTCCTCAGTTTTATGATGAACAACTTATCTTACATGAACTTTACATTATGAAAAGTGATACTCTTTTATGGTGATAGAGAAAGAAGGTCACCATTATTAAAGCAGTTGTGGTTACCTGGAAGAGAATTCAGTCTCAAAAACTAGAATTAAAAGTGAAAGATCCATTTTCTTTGGTAATACATTTACAAACAGTTTTAGAGATAGCATTTCTATACAAATAAATTCCTTTTTTTCTAATTTTTATTAATGGGGAATAAGGTTTCAACATAGTTATCATGTAGATTATGGGGATTATATCCTCAAACCATCCCTTAACACTGTTTTTGTATTCTGTCCTGCTTTGTCATATCAGCAAAATTAGGCTTTTTACTCTAGAGAACAATTAAGTAATTGGACTCCGTCTTGGAGGTTTTTTCCAGTCTTAACACTTCTATGATTTTATGAAATACTCTAAGTGTCAGAAAATTATATTTGCACTATACAATAGAATTTAGTGAAAAAATATCCTATGTATATATGTACTTTTGAATCACTACATTCTGAGTTTCTCTTGTAGCCTGCCTGATAACTTTGCATAAGAACTGACAGGAAAGCACCTAGTATATCCCAAAACAGTACAATGCCAAAGAAAAGAATTAATTAAATTAATCTGCAAGCCAGATTTTTACATTAATTAAAATCTGAGCATAGTGTAATTATTGGTTATCCACTTTTTCAGAAATAATTTTTGATTTCTTTATAATAATTTAAAAATACAGTAGTGCTTTTCACCTGGTATAAATTGGCAGAACTTTATTGATTTAAATTTATTTGCACCTGATTCACATTTCCTCAAAACCCAGCCCACTTCCACTGCACCTGCTGTCTCTGACCAATATACATTCACTCTCCACAGATGAGGAAAGCAAGACACCACATAAACTCAGTTTTCATTATATTCACTGTGTTATAGGGAGACAGAAAGAGAGAGGGAGAGGATGTAAATATTTTTAGTATTTAATTTGAAGAGAGAAACAAATTAAAAACTGCCAATAATCTATAAAGAGTTAAGGAACATATGCAACTTAGTTGTCATTAAGATCAGTTAATTTCTTTCCACTGAGTTTAACTGGACTATAAAGGAAAATAATGGGAAAGTTTTGAAATCCTTCACTAACAGTCATAATTTTTTCGCATCGGAAGCACTGTAAATCTGTTTAGTTTCTCTCCTAATACATGCTATGCTTTACAAAGTAATAATGCACTAAGTAATTGGTTTCCGTTTGTTAATAATTGATGTGTATAAAATCCCACATGAGTTATGTGTTAAAGGAGAATTGCTTTTCAATTCAATCATCTCAGACCTTAAATGCTGTAAAATACCAGCCTGAGGTAGACCTGAGTACAAGTAATGAGTCTTTGGCCCACTGATTTCAGTGCCTCAACTTTATCCCAAAACTGAACATCCATTTTCCATCTGAATTGAGATACTATGGAAGTTCCAGGCTCAGAATTTCATTATGCTAGGAACTGAAGAAATTGGCAACTTTTGTGTAAGTAATATAGATAAATGAGCCTTCTTGTATCTGAGTTGATCACTCTTTGCAAATATGGGTTTTATGCCCAGAAGAAAACCAAAATCACTCATCTATAAAGTGTGCCCACACACAAACACACACATACATGCACAGAACTTGTTGGCATAGACATACGTACACAAATACACTATGCTCGCAACCCCCCAAATTCCCTAAATTTAGAACCGCATTACTTGCCTTGAGTTGTTCATGGTATTTCTGCAGACTAATTTTGACAAAATATACAATTTCGACAAGTTGTTTTACTTACATACTAACCTCTAGGTCTTTAAAATTAATTTATATATACCTTAAACATTCATTGAGTCTATATTGGGTAATATTATATTTATGTTCTCTTTTCTTATGATATAATAATAACAAAATAATTCAGTGTGATGTATTACCTAGCTTTACTCTGCTATGGTCACATATTTAATAGTCTGAAATATAGAAAATTCATTCTGCATTTTCCTGTGATTATTAATTTAGGTCATCATTAAAATAATTATTTTACCCCGTTACAATAGTCTCTTGTATGTTATTCCTTAGAAATGTTGAAGTACAGATTTCTGTAAGAATTTTAGTGTTCTTTTGCTCACCTTTCATAGAATCATAGAATGGTTTAGGTTGGAAGGAGCCTTAAGGTCACCTAGTTCCAACTTCCTGCCATGGGCAGGAACACCTTCCAGTTTCTCAGAGTTCCAGGCAGCCAGGCCTTGAACACTTCCAGGGATGGGCCATCCACAGCTTCTCTGGACAACCTGTTTTAGCATGTTGCCACCCTTACAGTAAAGAANAATTTTGACAAAATATACAATTTCGACAAGTTGTTTTACTTACATACTAACCTCTAGGTCTTTAAAATTAATTTATATATACCTTAAACATTCATTGAGTCTATATTGGGTAATATTATATTTATGTTCTCTTTTCTTATGATATAATAATAACAAAATAATTCAGTGTGACATATTACCTAGCTTTACTCTGCTATGGTCACATATTTAATAGTCTGAAATATAGAAAATTCATTCTGCATTTTCCTGTGATTATTAATTTAGGTCATCATTAAAATAATTATTTTACCCCGTTACAATAGTCTCTTGTATGTTATTCCTTAGAAATGTTGAAGTACAGATTTCTGTAAGAATTTTAGTGTTCTTTTGCTCACCTTTCATAGAATCATAGAATGGTTTAGGTTGGAAGGAGCCTTAAGGTCACCTAGTTCCAACTTCCTGCCATGGGCAGTAACACCTTCCAGTTGCTCAGAGTTCCAGCCAGCCAGGCCTTGAACACTTCCAGGGATGGGCCATCCACAGCTTCTCTGGACAACCTGTTTTAGCATGTTGCCACCCTTACAGTAAAGAATTTCTTCCTAATATCTAATCTAGGTCTGCTCTTTTTCAGTTTTAAGACAATATCCCTTGTCCTGTCACTCATTTGTCCCCAAACACATGGCTCCAGGGGGGACCACACAGGTGCACACATACTGCACGCAGTGGCAATTGTCACAGATGTACGGAAACAAAACTGGCATAACTTGTGTCTGTAGCCAACAGTGAGACCTGGATATACTCTCCTGATTGGAAACCTGCTGCCTGTGCATTAGGCTCTTTTTGTCTGGCCTTATTATGTTTCAGCAGTGCACAGTCTTTTCACGTCATACAAATATGAATAATTGAAGCAAATGTGATTATTCTTCTTTCCCTTTATTTCTTGTTCAGTGTATATAATGACTTATTAATGATTTTTTTTTTATATAAAAATACAATTTAGGCTGAACTATTTCTTGTTGAGAGAACTGATGCAGGCTGGTTCAGGGTGACTGATTCATGAAGTGGAAGTATGATATTCAAGATTTTAAACATTTTGGTGAAAGATAGTTTGAAACAGGCAGAGCAATAACACGGAGGACAAGAAGAAAACTGGTATAGCTAATTTGTCACCTACTTCTGCAATAGCAATTGATACAACCACAAATCTGATGAAGGCACAAAAAGTGTCACACTGCACTTCTCTGTCAGAATTGGAACAGAGCTCACCAAGCAATATTAACACGGGAGGCTGGGCCTCTCATAAATGTACCTTCGAGGGTAGCATTTGTCCAGTCTGCCATTTCAAACTGCCTATAATTTTCAGATTTTTGATATTTTCATTATTCTTTTAAAAAACAGACCCACAACAATTTTTGGGAGAAATAAAAATTAACAACGAACATTCAGTGCCCTGAAGAGTCAATAAATTGAAGAAAACATGGACAAAATTTAAGAGAAGATGACTCTGCTTCATGGCAGTGTAATTCTGTAGCTAGGACA
>VYZQ01052694.1:0-45056 GCA_013400655.1 Mystacornis crossleyi | reverse complement strand
ATTCTGTGATTCTGTGATTCAGGGGCTTGGCATCTGCCATGCACTAATTAGATGTGCCCTCTTTGCCCCACCCCCAGTCATCAGGCTTCCCCTTCCCATTCTCTCTATTTCCTTCCTGGCCTCCACATTTAGCCAGGAGCCCTTCTCTCCCTCCTGGGAGCTGTCAGAGGCACCTGCAGGAGTGTGGTGGGAGGGCTCAGGCACTACTGAAGGTGGGAAAACCTCAGCTCTGAGGTTCCTCTTCTCTGCATGAGCTTGTGTCCCAGCTCAGAGGCACCCACATAGACACAGAAGGGAAAAGTGAAGCTCAGCATCCCGTGTGTGTGCCACCGAGGGATGCTCCTGTCCATGTGTAAATATTTGTGTTCCAATGCCCTCAGGAGCACAGGCAGAGGTGTGGGGGTATGTTTGGTCATGGGGGACACCTACATATTTTCCTGTGTGAACTCTGAGCATCTGCATGTCAGGCATGTTCTCACCAAGGGCTCTGTTTCTTCAGGGTTTTCTCTGCATGGATGTTCCCAGAAAAAGGGCCTCACACCTATTTAAGACACACCTATATCTGAATGTGACTACAGCTCCAGAGCCACGATGAAGAACGTCTCAGAGAAGCTGGAGCACCATCAGACACTGTCGCTCTGGAATTTTTTCCCCAACGAGCCTGGTTTCCCCATCCCGTGCACTGAACCATGGAGTGGAGAGGGACGTGATGGGCACCCCGTGCCATCAGGTCAGCCAGAGCATGGGCTGTGCTTCCCACATGCTTCAATGGATTTTACTTCTTTCTGACTGCTAATATCAACAAAACCTGCCAGGCCACCTCATCACCGTTGCTCCCCAAGAGCAGACGCGACATACTTGGAGCATGCAGTCAGCTTTTCCAGCCAGTCCACACGGCCGGCGTAAACTGTCTAAGCACCATCAGAAACCACTTTATAAACTGAGGACGGGAAGGAGATGATTGATGGCTCCACACTGGACATGACACAGCTTCTACACTTCCCTGTATTTATAATATTTGTGTATTGCCCCTACCTCAAAGCCTGACAGAGCTGGTCCAATTCACTTAGAGATAGGAATTTGGCACAGCCTGACATAAACTCCATCACTTTGGGCCACCAAGGGAGACCCATTGTTATAAACTTTCTCCCCCACACCCTGCTTGGCCCCCTTTTTAACCCCATTCCAGTTGCATTATTTCTTTACAAGCCAGCAAGAGCAGAAACAAACGTTTCACATCTGTTCTCGCAGTCTGGCCATTTGCATGAGAATCATGGCCAGTGTTTCAATGAGCACAGCTCGCTGGCCAGCAACGGGGACAGAGCTGGCCACCACTGGCCCCTCAAGCTTCCGGCCAGATGTCTGAGCTGTGCACAAAACACAGATCAGCGGCATTAAAAAATCACCTTCTTTGGGGATCTAATCACTCTAGAGATATGCCAGGTGATTTTTCTTTCTGGAGGGTGTTGTGCAGCTGATCCTCACTTTTGGGCCAACCCTTCGGAACCTCCCGTTTAAGGGATTTGATGGCGTTCTGCTTTTCCAACATCAGCACCATGAAGGGAATGTTGGTGCACCAGCCAGGCTTGAGGCAAGGCTATGTTTTGTTTAGCAAAGCAGTAATGGTGATTTTAATGGTAGGGCATCTCCAGTGATATGGCACCACTGGGAAAGATCCTTGAGAAATGCCTGTGTTTCACAGGGAGTTCCCAGTTCAAAAAAAAACCCCAACCAACCACAGAAAAGATTTCCATTATTCTGTACTTTTTCTCCTTGCCAAAAGCATCTTCCTCCCCACCTGCTCTTCCCCTGTATCCCATACCCTGCCCTTTCTCTGGGTCTGTTCAGCTCCAGCCCTTGCCCCGAGCTGGCGGTGAGACTCAGAGCTGCAATTTTTAGAAGTTGCTTCTTCTCTTTGCATTCAGGCTGGGCATTATGAGCTGCAGGTTGACTGACGCAGGAATGGCTGAAAGACTTAAGCTGTCAACATAAGCTGACAAAAATGCCTTGGAAATCCTAGCAGGAAGCTGTAGCATTGAAACCTATCTGTGCCATTCGCCTCTCTTACTAACCTTCCAAGCCACAGGGTTCTCCTAGGAAAATTAACAGGTAAAGAAATGTTTTAAGAGCATCATGGACCACAGAGCCTCTTGGGTTAGAGGCTGTGGTTCTGACCTCCAAGCAGCTCTGTACAGCCCCGGCGTGGAGGATGTTGGATGGCTTGGTGCTTTCATCTCTCCTGGGACACTGGTGCATCTGAAAAGCCTAAGGTTGGAATCACACTCCAAAATGAGGGTTATGCCAGGTGGTAGCTGCTGGGTCTGTACACAGGGCTGTCTTGCCTCAGGATGGTAAGCTGATATCCCTGTGCTGGCATCCGAGCCCTGCCTGCACTGTTCAATCCTTCCCATGGGCTGGGAATCGCCCCGTGGGGTTATTTGGGAGAGTCAGGGTGGCCTCGCAGGAGCAGGCATCTGCCAGGGTCACGAACCCCAGCTGCAACATCCTCCTTTGGGCCTGTCCAAGCATTTAACTGTTTTTTGAAGGATTCCCTACCACAAAGGCAGGACAGATTGTGTATTGATCCAGTCCCTTCAGTCAATAGCTACGAACCACCCCAGCCATGGTAAGCACCTTGCAAGTAGAGGGGGCTGGTCAGTGTCATGGAGAGGGGCTGGGTGGTGTGCAGCTGCATCAGAGGGGCAGCAAAGCCCCACAAGACACCACATACCACAAGCTGTGCGGTAATTCACCCCATCAGGGTGGCCTGGATGCAGTTGGCCTGACCGAGCCCGCTTTGTGCCCACCTCAGCCTTGTTTATCCACCCTGCACACCAGGGATAGAGCAATCGACAGCTGAAGGACTGGCCCTGTGCTGCGCCCCCAGCTCTGTCCTCACCTGCAGCCAAACCCCATCAGCCGTGGGTGATGCCCTGGGGCAAGGCAGTGAACAGAACACGGCCAGCCCCGGCCCCTGCCAGTTCAGGGGTGCTGGCAGCAGAGATGGGTGCCCTCAGCACCCCTGAAGCATCTCCACCAGCAGAGCTGTGGGCTGGGCAGAGGAGATGGAGCACAGACTCAGCTTTCCTGCCATCAGGCAGAGCTTCCCAGCCCAGCACTGCAGAGGCTGCACAGACATGCAAGAGCCAGGGATGTGCTGCAGGACATGGGTGGTGCAGATTTCCTGCTTGGAGATCACCTCCTTAGGGCATAGTGGAACAAGTGGGTCAGAGCAAAGCCCTGGGGACTGAGAGCACATCCCTGTGAGCACTCCCACACTTTAACACCCCATGTCTGAAGGACAGCATTGGGAAAGCCAAGCAATCCACACGTGTGTTCAGTTGGAAGAGGTAGGACAGGCAAGAGGGAAATTGGCATTGACTACAGAAGGTTTATAGCAGGGAATGAGAAAATTTCGGAAGAGAGCATATNAAAGGCTCATCTGCAATGCCAGTGCTTTGAACAGTCACAGAATCATAGAATCACAGAAAATGCTGAGTTGGAAGGGACATCAAATCCAACTTCTGACCCTATGCAGGACACACCATGTGCCTGAGATTGTTGTCCAAATGCTTCTTGAACTCTGTCAGGCATGGTGTTGTGACTACTGCTCCGGGGAGCCTGTTCCAGGGCCTGACCACCATCTGCCTGAAGAACTTTTTCCTTATATCTAATCTTGTTGATAACAGTCCTTGGCTCATATGCAAAACATTACCAGCTCCAAAGGTTTGTGGGCACAGTCATCAATGGCAGCATCGAGCTCAGGGCATGGAAGTGCCAGCATCTGCGTCTTTGTACCTGCCACAGAATTTTGTGGTGCCACAGGATGTGGGTAGGTGTCTGGTCACAGAGAAATAAGCCCTGAGACATCCAGAAGACGGCAAGGAAGAAGAGAGCAACACAGGCATTTCAGCTGGTGCCTTAGAGCTCAGGGCAAGTACTTTTGTTGTTTGGGCTCTGTGGTCCCACCTGACAATTCAGAGTTTATTTTTATACAACCACAGAAAAGTTTGAGCTGCAAGAGAACTTTTAAAGATCATCCAGTCTCAAACCCTGCCATGGGCAGGGACACTTTAGACCAGGTTGCTCCAAGTCCAACCTGGCCTCGAACACATCCAGCAGTGGGGCAGCCCCTGCTTCTCCAGGCAACCAGTGCCAGTGTTTCATCACTCTGGATTTTTCACGGTGGAGTTTGGGCATTTGGAGAGAGGAGGCTGAGGGTGATGAGTCTGCAGCTGCCATGGGTCCTTACCTCTCTCTGCACAACTGCTGGAAACACCCTGTGCACTGCATGTCTCATGCCAAGAAAACAGCTCCATCCCCCCACGTGCCCCAGTTCTTTCTCCTTCAGATGGCCTGCATTTCAGAAATCCTCCTTGTTCAAAAATAAAGCAGCTACAGGAGTCATCTACTCCATATTCATGCTGATGGTGATGCTTTGGATGGCCTTCTGGTGCCCAAACTCTCCTCTCTCGAGCATCCAGTGAAAATAGATCCATCAGATTGAGAGGCTGCTGAACATCTCAGTAAGGTCTGAACCGATATTAAACAAATAAATAAGGTGGGCCATTGTAAGAGGGATGCTGGCTAGAAGCAGGAGAGAGGGTGTGCAGTATGTATTTGTGAGCACAAGAGGGAGAGCAAGGAAGGAAGAGAGGAAGGGCAGGAACCAAGGAAATGGACTTGATACCTGTTTGTAAACTAGGTCAAGATTAATAATGATTTGGGCAGTCTTGGGTCCAGGCCCAGTTTAACAGGTTTCGCAAAGACATATAAAGAAATGACAATTCCTGCCTGGAAGAATGAGCTGTGATTTACCCAGCCTTCACTTCACACACGCCAGGACCCCAGTTCCTACTCACATAAACTCAACCACACGAGCGAGGATTCGCAGGCTCTGGGCATGGCAGGTTAAGTCAACACTCTGGTTTAATCCTGCTTATGTCAGTCAAGAAAAATATTACCCAAGGAGTGAAAAACAACAAACCCAACCCTGCTTGTGAAGTGACTACTTTTATTTCACTGCTTTATAGTTTATCTGCTTAGCTCTGCCATTCCCTCTCATCACTGTATCCAAGCAGACATGGAAATGACTGCGCTAGCGGTTTCACTGACTTAGGGGAAGTGATAACAAAAAAAAAAAAAAAAAAGAAACAGAAAAACTGAATGCTGAGGTTGGTATTTTGCAAGACCAGCTAAGTGTTTGCTCCCTGGACACAAGGTTGAGTAACTAAGCAAAAAATCCTGCAGAACTCCTCTAGAAAAGAAGGAGTGATGGTGCAAACAGGACCAGTGCCTGGCATGGGGCAGAAACCCAGTCCCAAGGCAGCATTCCTGAGGCAGTGGAGAGCTGGAGAGCCTGATGAGAGGGTTTGAGAGCTATTTAGCAACACTGAATTGGGACTTGAAGCAGAATTAATTGAGCTCAAATTGCATCCTCCTAGCAATCCGCTAATCTGCTGCAGCAGGAGGATAATGACATCTTGAGAAACCAGCTTCAAAAATGAAACTCGACGAGTTTTAATAAACGGACTGCTTGAAGAGAGGATTAATACTCGCATATAAAATATTACCATTTCAAGACTTATGTTCATGTGGGAGTCTTTTGCTTCCAAAAGGAGGGGCTTCTCAAGAGAATTTGTGAGCTACAGGCACTTGCACACACACACATACACACGATTACGCGCCCAAGAGCACGCAGAACCAAGCTGCTGTCATGTCCCCAAATTACTTTCCTTAAACCCTGTTTATTAGTTCTAGGCAGTTCTTAGCGTGCAGGAAGTTTAATAAAAGCTCCTTTCAAACAAAGACCTCAAAATGCTCTGGAAACAGCAACAAATCAAGTGTCACATCATCCCTGGTGACGTGGGGACAGCACTGCAGCCTCTGAGAAACGAGTGGTATGTGGCAAAAACATGGCAGCCCGGGAACAGAAACCTCTTTGAATCCTTCACCCTCTCCCCCTTCATTTCATATCTCCTATTTGCTGAGATCTCTGTCACTGGGAAAGAGTTGAGAAAATAGATTTTTCCTCTGATTGCAGCAGGATCCTTTTTGGAAAACACCCTGTTTGCAGTGTCCACATGCAGCATGGTAGTTTTAGGATGTTCAATCTGACACCAAAAGGGTTAGATTCCTGGACAATATCCCTTTCCTCATTCCATGGCTCCTGCTTGGGTTCAGCTGGCTGAAAACACCGAATGCCAAGTGACTCCTGCCTGTGTCCTCTCAGCAGCTTCCCCGCATCCCCTCACATCTCCCTCTTTCCTGAGGTTTCTCTGTTAATTCAATAAGACAGAACAGAAGCTCCCCACCAAGCCTTATGCATCACCTTCAATTTACATTTTATTGCCATGGGTATCCACAGCAAAGCAAATAAACACCAGCGGGTTGTTCCCTCTGTTGCTGTCAATAACATCCTCGCTGCCACCGGCCCAATTAGAAGCATTTGTCGGCATTCAGTAATTAGCTTGGAGCCGGGCTGAGGTCTCTGTCTCTCACCAGAGGGCTCACAGGCTGCTATAAAATATTTATGAATGATCTTGGATGACATCTGTTCGCTATTTTGCTGGTGATGTTCCCGGTGAGTGGCTGACCTGGGGAGCACGTGCCGCTCGTGGCAGCAGTGGGCATCGCTGGTGGATCAGCAGGAAAATAAAATAAACCAGGGCTCAGCCGCTCCGTCCTCGAGCAGGTCCCAGCTGCTGCCCGGCAGCATGGCCCTGGGCTGGTCCAGAGACACGAGAAGCATCACCCAGGATGAGGTGTCTGAGGCTAAGCGGGCAGCACTGGGTTTACCAGGGTTTCAGCTGAACCTGGGGCTGATTTCTTTCACAGAAACCTGCTTTTAACTAGCTCTCTTCATCAGCTAGTCCCAGGAGGGGGGGAAACTTTATCCAAGAAGCAAATATTGGAAGGATGAGCTACTTGAGGCTTGGGCAAGGCAGTGAAATACCTCAAAGCAATGAGATCTTTGTGCCAGGAATGAGAGTTATGCTGTTGACACAAATATGTGCCCCATGTTCCCCTGTGGTGGTTCCCATGTGTGGTGGGAGAGGGCAGGGGGTGGTTGGACCCTGCAGCTGTAGGAACTGGACCCATTGCTGGGCCTGGAGCTGCACGGGCTGAGCAAAGAGCAGCTGACCCCTCTACTGAGCTCAGCCAAATCACCACACTGACCATGGAGTGAAAGCCTCCACAGCAAATCATAAAACGCCTTGAATCATCCAATGCCCCAAAAATGTCATCATGATGGCCTGAGAACGATCACTCAGAGAGGATTCAGCTCACCTTGTTTTAAGCCCTTAACTGAGGGCCCTAAGTAGGCATTCATTGTCCTGGCCTTCCTCTGCTGCCTGCACTGAGCAGTTTGAAAATTGCTCATTTGCTAAATCTGTGCCGAGACAGGACGTACATTTCAGAAATGCCTGTTTCTCTCTGGGGAGATGTGCTTCCCAAAACTTCCCCAGGGTACCACAAACCCCAGTGGTGCTGAGTAGGATCCAAATAATCTATCGGTGTTATCAGAGATCTGATGTCTGTTCAAAGGCTTCCTCCCCAGGCTTTGGTGGCCTGTCCATCAGGAGATGTGTGGCAGCTGCCCAGTTTGGGCCGGAGCTATGCTGGCAGGATCCCCCCACGGTCCTGCCCCAACCCTCATCTGAGTTTCAAGGGGGGAAGGAGGGTGATGGGGGAGGCTGGAGGGGCAGGATGAGTGCTCCAAGAGTTCACAGAACTGAAGGGCTGCCTAGCAGAGAGGCTGGCTGGGCACATGAATGGGTAAAAGCCCATCAGAAAATCCCCCAAAATTACACCCTTCCCACTGTGAGGAGAAAACAGAGGCTGGGCTGAAGCTGCAGTTGGCACAGGAAGAGCAGAGTCATTACATTTATGTAACATTGTGGGTCTGAGAGAAGCTCAGTCCCCAGAGCTCTTGGTACCACCAGCACTTTCTCCTGACATCCCATCCACACCCCTCGAGCCTTCAGCCCACCCTCAGCCCTCCTCTGAGGTCATGCTGGAGCTGCCAGCAGCAATACTGATTAGGAGGGGGATTAATGGTAGAGGTGATGTGCTGGTGATGCTCTGAGGGAGGTGCTGGCTTGTCACCAGATAACCCTGTCACCGCCATGTCCTGGGGACATGCTTTCCTGCAGGTCCTTGCAGACCCCCCGATGATGGAGCTGTATGAGGTAGCGGTGTATGAACTGGGGTGCGGGCACTGCAGGGACATGCCAAGGGCTTCGAGGTGGGTTGGTGTCACAGCCAGGACTGAGATCAGCTCTGGGGACCTTCAGTGAGGGCAGCCCTGCACACCCAGGGCACCCAGAACCGTGCATGGTGATTTTCTCTGGCAATACAAAGTCCAGGATCTTCTTTCTGTTTATCTCAACCATCATTTGTATCTCAGGGGTAGAAGGACGTAATGGACAGTGGCTGAACTAGGATCAAGTGAAATGACCTATGAAGAGGTGTCCATCTGGCTATTCCAAGGAGTGAATCTCCTCTGGGAGCCAGAAAACCTCTTGGTTAAAAACCTCCCTGAAGAACCTCTCACTTTTCTACCCAGGACTATCACAGGATCACAGAATGAGCTCGTTTGGAACAGACCTTTGAGATCTTCAAGTTCAGCCTGTGACCTTATACCACCTCAGCAACTAAACCATGGCACTGGGTACCACGTCCAGGCTTTTTTTAAACACCTCCAGGGACGGTGACTCCACCACCTCCCTGGGCAGATGATTCCAGTGCCCAATCACTCTTTCAGTGAAGAATTTTTTCCTGATGTCCAACCTAAACTTCCCATGAGCTTTAGACTTGGATAGGCTCAGAAACTTGCATAGGTCCCATCTCTTTGTGTTTGGAGGCTTCATCTGGAAAGTTTTTGGTGATGCTTCTGGGGGCTTTGTGTTTGGAGCACCCACCACTGCAAGCTCTTCGAGTGTCATTCCAAAAGTCAGGAATAGAGACACAAAAGGAAGAAAGAGCAGAGCCTTTCCAGCAGTACCACTCCAGGTGTTTTCCAGGCTTGGCAGGAAGGACCCAGCACCTTGCCCTACTCCCCCAGCCATCCCATGAAGCTGTTTCAATTGAACCCAGCACAGACACCTCTTCACATCTGTTGGGCAGCCAGGCACTTCCTCGTGGTGACTTTGCTTGTGGTGGAGGGTGATGCTGTTACCACTTTGTTCCAGCTGAAGCGTGTGAGGATGAAAGATAAGTGGAAATAATTTTCCGCTGAAGGATATCAGCAAAATGTATGAAAACTGCCTGTCTCTGAGCCATCTGGCTGCCAATAATACAATATTAATAACCACAGTCAATTAAGCTGAGCCTCCCTCAGGGAGCAGGGTTTCAGTTGGGCAATGTCACAGGAATCGATGTAATCCAAGTTCTGATGCTGTTGATAGCAGCTGGCCCGGGAGCCAGGGTGCCCAGAGGGGTGTCCAGGCACAGTCTCAGCTCTCCCAGGGAAGCTGCTGCCACCAGCAGATGCTTTCCAAGGATCCACGAAGGAAGAAGCGTTCAAGGTGAACTGCAGGTGCTTTGTGAGCCCAAGCTGGGCATCAAAAGCCTCATGTCGTAAGAAAAACCCCTGGGAGGTGATGGTGGACGCTCTGTGAGCTGCTGGGGGGAACTTGGGTAAATCCACAGGCAAAAGGGAAGGGGATTGCACTGCTCACTGGGACTGCACGAGCTGAAGGGGGCACAAGTTGTGATCCCTCACTGTGAGTGTGGACATGCCCAGTGGTGGGGTCACAGCTGCTCCAGAGGAGACACAACTTCCCCTCCTACCATCACCTGTAGAAACATTCTCTTCCCTCCAAGCTAAAGATTTTTCTTGTTTCCTTTCTTTTTTTTTTTTTTTTAAGGGTTGAGTCTTGTGACTTGAAAGGGCTTTGCAAACAGGTAAGAAGAAACTCAAGAACGTGATGGTAAGGACATTTGTCACCTTCTGCCACCAGCCATCATTGTCCCTGGTGCAGCTGAGCTTCAGCACACAGCCTGCCCCTTTGCAGGGCTCCTGCTTTCCAAAGATCTTNACAGCTGCTCCAGAGGAGACACAACTTCCCCTCCTACCATCACCTGTAGAAACATTCTCTTCCCTCCAAGCTAAAGATTTTTCTTGTTTCCTTTCTTTTTTTTTTTTTTTAAGGGTTGAGGCTTGTGACTTGAAAGGGCTTTGCAAACAGGTAAGAAGAAACTCAAGAACGTGATGGTAAGGACATTTGTCACCTTCTGCCACCAGCCATCATTGTCCCTGGTGCAGCTGAGCTTCAGCACACAGCCTGCCCCTTTGCAGGGCTCCTGCTTTCCAAAGATCTTCAGGACTCCAGAAGCCTCTGAAGCTCTGGTAGAGCTTCACCAAAGAACTCCATGGGAAATCCCAGAGTGAAAGGCAGATCGTGCTAAGGATGGATAAACACTGAGATACTTCAGTCCCCAGGTCACCCCTGACACCCACAGGTATCCAGGATTTCTGTGTGTGAGCAGGATAATGCCCAGGGTCCCCAGGAAAGCAGTATCAGCAGCTCCCCAGGGAAATGGTTCTTTGGCTTGTGGGGAGTCACAGCCTGAGGTGTCACTTTGGGAAGCACCTCTGCCAGGGAGGATGGTATTTTCCAGCAGAATGTTCCTCCAGGATTTCCCAGTCAGAGATACTTTCCTCAAATTCAACTTCAAAAGCAGAGAAATTCAGCATTTTAATGGAATTATGGCTAGGTATGGCTAGGATTTTTTTTTTTTGACATGTCATGAAAAATTTGAATTGGGAATCATCTGACTGAAAAATTCACACTGTGAGGAAATTTTGGGCTTTCAAATAATATTTTTCCAAGCAACAAAAAAATTCATTGTGGTTGACAAATGCTGTCATTTTAATTTTGCTCAAAATTTTGATCCTGAAGTTTTTACCAGGTTTGACCCATCCTAAAAGCAGAGACAAAAATGTGAAGTCTAAGGGCACGGGGGACTGTCAAAACTGGAAGGGGTGAAGAAAACTCTGTGAGTAACAAATGTGATGGTATTTTGTTGCAATTCAAAGTACAACTTTCCTTCTTGCTTCTACCCGTGGAGTTGCTTTGGCACTGAGAAGTGGTGCTGCAGAGAAGCAGGAGCTGAAACAACCAGGATTTACGGGAGGGGTGACAACTCCCAACATATTCCATCAGGCAGCCAAGGGGGACCCAGTTTTGGAAAGAGGCAGATGCCTACAGGGGAGCTGTCCAGCCCCAGTGTGGCATCTGACCCTGTTCAGGTCATCCTTTTCCCTCTTCCCTAACGAGGCTGTAATTGCACCCTTCCAAACAAAAGTGCCTTCATGTGAGTGTGTGCAGCAGCCACAGCAAGGAATCTCTGGGCACAGCTGAAATATGTAATAAAAGACACATTACTAATCCAGAGGAGGAAACAAAAGGGTACAAGCAGCTCAGGTGAGTCTTCACACACACCAGTTCCTCAGCAGCACCTTCCAAGGGAGATGACTCTCCTCCTGAAGTCAGGCCAAAGAGCTGTTAAGGAGATAAAAGCAAAATTGCTTACATTGAAAATGTATTGTGTGGCTCATTTCACAATGGTTAAAGCAATTCAGAGACATCAGCAGGATCAGAGCGAGGGATTTGCTCTGTTTGATCAGACAAATCAGCCATGGAGGGAGATGTCTCTGCCTGCAGAAGTTCAAACACTGGGGCTTCCTCTGCGAATCTCTCTGCTCTGCTGAAAGCTGGACACATCCCATGCTGGGACAAGCCTTTCTTTCCCAGCCACCCCAGGCAATCTGTTGCCACGATGCTGTTACTCTAAAGCATAAGATTGGATTAGGCTTTTCTTAGCTTGCCTCTCTCTGAATGTAGTGTTGCCAATTTGTACAATTCTATGCCAAGCTTTGTGATGTTTGGGATTTTTCTTAGAGTGCCAGTTCCCGGAATAAAGCGATTACAGAAGAGCCTCCTTGCTGCCTCGGCTATAAAAGTGCATTCCTGCCCCATGTTGTTACCAGAAGGTTTGAAATGGGGAAGGAAGGTCTTACTCAGGAGAGCTGAAGATGCCTCTTCCACCTGTCAGCTTTGGGGATTAATGTTAAAGATCCTGCACGTTGTAAGTAGCGTTCTCTGATCCCCAAGAATCGGAAACAGTCATGGTCACATTTACCTTGGAATTGCAGTCAACTTTTCCACATTCAAAGGGGAACATCATTTCTGGAGCGGTGACAGAAGATCATCAGAACAGCCCCGTGGTCCTGAGCCAGCCCCGTGTCCTGTGTCTGGGGCAGACGCTCACACAGCCGCGGTGATCTCTGGCTCAGAGACAACTTGGTGGACAACGGCAACAACGGAATCCCATTTCAAGAGGAGATGTTATTTTTACACCAATTATGAGGTTATGGATCGGGATGAAGGGTGTTTAATGTGTTGTAATATTTAGGCATGCTTGGCTCTGATGTTTATTGGGGCTGTTTGCAGCAACATGCAGTATGTGCTCACTGTGGAAGTATGTGGCACGCACACAAACCCAGCACAGATGTGCTGAGAAGCACCAGGGAAGCTGGGCTGGCCCGTGGCATGGGGAGCAAGTGCCTCTGCCTGCAGCAAGGGTGGAGGGAGGGCTGAAAAGAGGGGAGGGAAAGAGATAAACCCTCACCTGCTGGGCTTGCTCTGCTCAGCTGCATTTTACTTTAACACAGTGTTTTGTTTTGAGGTCTCGAAATCCCATTGCACAATATTGTAAAAATGTCATAAAATATTTTATTGCATCGTACCACTGAAATGCTGCCAAGAGCCTTAACCCCTGTACTGCCTCCTTCCCGTGGATGCCCAGCATGTCCCCAGTCAGGAACCAGCTCCCTCTGTTTTGTGGCTGAACTTTGGGGATGGAGAGGGTTTGGGGGCTTAGAGGTGAGAGCTGCCAGATCACTGCTCCAGTGAGTCTCAGACTGTTTTTAACTGATTTCAGGCCTTCCCACGCCTCTGTCTGGGGATTTCACCTTGATCACAATTGAAGGTGAGGTCAGCCCTGGTGCTTTCACTCCTCACCTTCACCCCCAGTGCCCATCCTGTGAGTATCAGTGGAAATGCAGTCAACGCCCTGCAGGTTCCCTGGGTGCATCCCGCTGCCTCTGTCATGCTGACACCACTGATAAGCTATAAAATGACTTTTGGAGGCATTTGGAGTCAAATCCTAAGGGTAGGGAGGTGAAGGACCAGCCCTTAAGAAGGCAGTGGTGGTGCTGAATGGACGAGCTGGAGAAGTCACACCTCAGCACTGGGCCTTGTTTTCCCCAGGTGTGGGGATAAACAGCTTTATGGACCCGCTGCTTAAAGCTCTTGGAAACTTGCTGCTGAGAAGACCCTGATATCAGTGTTTATGGACTGATGGTAGATCTTTGGAGGTTGGTGGGGACATGGGAATGACATCAGACACTTCCCTTCCACTGATCCCACAAATCAGGGAGAAAACTGGGTGAGGCCAACATGAGATTAGGAGGCTCCTGCTGCTTAAAACAGACCCAGAAAGAAAACCTGTCCCCTTGGAGCATGATTGTGGAGTCCACCTCTGCATGAGGATGGGTTTTCCCTCAGTCATTTGCCCTGTTGTAGCCAGATATGCATCCAAAAAATGGCCACCTGGTCTCCCCATCCCTACCTCGACAGACACGATCATTAACTGGGGAACTATTTCCCATTTGCTGGAAAATTCCAGCAAGCTGGGGGGGGGCAGTGGCCTCTCCTCCTGCAGATGTTGGGGCTGTGCTTGCCAGCAATCAGATTCTGACCTGAGTTGTTATAAATAAAGAGCAAAAATTAGCCAGCTGTTCTCAGTGGAGATTTTCATCCCTTCTCCTGCCCCTTTAATGAAAGAAATAATAACTCTACAAAAGGTTTAGGCAGAACTCATTCAGGCCCAGGGGAAATTCACCCTGCTCAGAGGTATAGATACCAATTAATTCTCACTTGAAGCCTATTTTGAGTGGTACTACATGGGTGTAAATCTTTTTTTCTGGTGTTCATATAGAGGTGAATTTTCAACCTGCCCTGAAGGGCAAAATTCCAAACTCTTTCTTATTTCATAGTTCTCAAGGACACAGCACAAGAAATATCAGCTTTTCCAACCTTCCTGGGCTGTAGGCAGGCTGTGGCTTTGAGTCACAAAGAAGAGTCCTTAGAAGAGGCATTTTCGGCTGCAATGGACCTCAGGGTAACTCTTTTTTCAGGCTTTGCAGGCTGCATTAGCAGTGGTGTTTCCCACTCTCTCCCAGCACCTAAACCAGGCTGTGGTGCCTCTGCCCCACAGACACACTGCCAGGGGGTTAAAAAAGGACTATTAATGCAAGTTTCCCTTGAGTTTGTGCTAAATCTCCATCCCGGAGGCTGGCGAGCCAGCTGAGATGTGCCAGAGAGGAATGTGGGGATTTGCTTATTTGCTTTTCTATCCAAACAAAATGCTTTCCCATAAACAAGAAGAAGGAAACCCCACTTGGCTGAGCCCCTTGGAAGAAGTGTCTTCACTGGGAATGTTTATATGTTGCCATTGAAACCTAAACTAAATCAAACTGAGGCTTTGAGCAGCAACTGCCCCAGCTGTGAGCAGCACCAGGGCTCTGTTGCAGGCAGCACATGGACCTGAGCTGGGGTTTTCATACGTTAATTTCATAAATTAGGTGTCCTAATGGCACAGACCTTCCTGGAGCTGAGGACAGAGCTAATGGCAGCTGGAGGGGGAAGGCACTTGCTCCTGCTTGCTCTGGTTTAGTGTTCACAAGTGTCTTCCTAGCAAATCCAGGGTAGCCAAGAGTCTGTCATCTTCTCCATGAGAACCCAGGACCTGTTGGGAACTTCTGAGTTTGCCTGGGATGTCCCTGAGCCCTGATAAAAACTGCAAAGTGCCCATGTCAGCCCTGGGTACACACTGGAGGCCTCTCCTTTGAAGACCCAGAGAGTCTGGTTGTGTTCATTTTAAATAATCTGGGGGTTGTTACCTGGGGTGCTCTGAGCTCCGTGGAGCGGTGTGCTGTGCAGCCATGGGGGTGCCTCAGTTTCCCTGACGTAGAACAGAGATAACTGCATGGACCACATGGAGCGAGCACATGGACCAGGCTGGCTGAAGAGCACAAAATGGTTTTTATCACACCTCACAGCTGAGTCCTTTAGGATTACTTTCTGCTGGGACACTGCTCACACTTGGTGTTAACAACTTTTCAGCTGCCCAGCGGCCACTGCAACAGCTACAGTGTCCTTGGCACTCTGCACTCTCTCCCAAAATCTGTGTGCACCTGGGCTTTGGAGAAATCTGCTGCCAAGCCTTGCACGAAAAGGCTGGAATGCTGCAATGACAGTTTCCTATATCAGAGCTGAGCATGCTGTCTAGGACAGCACAGAAATCACCACCAGTTTCGACCAACTCCTTGGTGTTGGTTTCTCCTCTGAGCTCAGCTGGAACAGAGTATTTGAAATACATTTGTCTATTTTCAGGAACTTAAGAAGATGTAACCCTCCACATTACCCGTCCCACTCCTGTTCCCTCAGATTGCCAAGGTACAACACTGATTTTATAAGGACAGGAGATCCCGCCTGAATGTTGGGGAAGTCCAGACAGCCCCTACACGTCTGCAAAGAAGGGGCTGAACATCACAATAAATGGTGCAACCAGCCTGACCTCCCACACAGATGTGCCACTCCCACTGCCAGCAGCTCCCGTGTCCTGTGGATATCACCTGAGGTACAACTGGGTGACAGAAAAGTGCTCTGATTTCCAGCAGGAAAGAAGGCACAAGATGTCCCATTGCTGGAAACTTTCAATGCCAGGCTGAATGGAGCTCTGAGCAACCTGGTCTAGTGGAAGGTGTCCCTGCCCATGGCCTTTAAAAGTCCCATCCAAACCCAACTGTTCTATGATTCCATGATCTACACCACAGGAAACAAGGGAACAAAGCCACCCCACGTGCCTGAAGTGCTGTTTCCAGTCTCAGCAGTGCGTCGCTGCCCTAGCTGTCTCTGGGCTGGGATGCTCCACTGAATTACCTGCTGCAGGGTTAATTGTCTGTAACCACTATGGGAAGGCACTGCTGGGTATTACTGCAAACTCTTTGGGGCTGAGGTTGCCTTTTTCAGAGGGGCAAGACTTAGGAGGACAAGGCCTATGCAGGCAGTATGATGTACACTTACACTCAACAGTCATGTCTAAAAGTCCTCTCTGCCTGAGCGGTGTGGCCAGGGCTGTGATGCAGGAATGAGGACCACAGGACAGGCACAGCCACCTCCCACCATGGGCAGGGGTTGTCCAACCCCCACAGCAATAACAACACAGAAGCAGGCAAACCCAGCAGCTGTTCTGCACTCGGGCTGTGGCACAGCGTGTCCTGTCACGTCCCACACCAGCACGCACATGTTCTCCCCAGAGCACATCTGCCTACAGAAGCAAACACCTCTACGGCCTCTGAATCAGCCACAGACACTGTGCAGAGGGAAAAACACAGAGGGACAGCTGCTCCGAAAGGTGAGCAAGGAGAAAATAAAGCTCCTGTAAGAGCGCAAAGCTCCTGCACATCAAACACTGATGGAGCGAGACATTGTGGTCAGCATTGGTTCCCACTGCCTTTTTTTTGTAAGGCTTATTTATGAGATCTGGGAATGAAGGCAGAGTCCAAGATGGGATGCACAGCACAGCTCACAGAGGTGAAAGCAGATGGTGGCAGTTAACAGGGCACGAGCAAACAGGACTGAGCAGCACAGAAATATAAATAAACTCACGGCTTTTAGGAATTCATCAGACATTCACGTAGGCACAAAAAGGATGGATCTTCAAGGAGGGGGCTGAAGCAAAAAGCAATGTAGCTTTTTATGGTCTCTGGCTGTTAACTGCTATGCAATTGCAGTGCTTTGCATCACTCAGTTCTTTATGTCCTCTCTGGAGGTGCTGCCACACGGAAGCAAAGCTGATCAACCAGCTCATGTGAGCCTGTGAATCAAAACCTGCTCCTGATTAAAACCCCGCTGTACTTTGCTCTCCCTCTGTCTCGGTCTCTGGTGACATTGATGCTGCACCAAGACAAAACCTGCTCTCATCTTTCATGAAGAATTGCCTCTCCTCTTGGGCCCAGCAGCATGTTACTGGTGAGCAGTTCCCATCTTCCATCATGGAAAGGGAAATGATTAAAAGAGAATTACCAGAATTCCCTATATCTCCATCAGACATCAGACTTGGTCATTTGGAAAATTAGTAGTGAGCATCATTTGCTAATGTCACTGTTAAGCAACGAAATTTTTTTATGTTTAACATGCCAGGCCTATTTTCTCTTCATTTCCATGTTTGTTTTTGAACCTGCTAATTTAATTAAATCTCTCCTGTCGAGGAGACATTAAAGGTGACCAACCGTGCAAGATACCTGCTGTGGTGCACCAGATAATTAAAGTGAATGGGAGGCAGCCTGGGGGAGAGAAGGAGGTCCCTGTGCTGTACCAGGGGAACACCTGGGTTTATGGGATCATGCCCTGCAGAAGGAGTTACAGGCTATTTTATCACATTGCACAGGATATTCCAATTCCCTTCTGGTCCTAGGGCAATGCTCTAAAAATCCACCCTGGATGGTTTGGGCCTTAAATACATCCCATTTGCAGCATTTTATTTAATATGTAAGATCGCTTGTGTCTTGGTGTATGAAAAGGGGTTTTTACCTTTCCATCCAAAGAAAAAAACATCTGGAATTAAACAAATATAAATGTGAATATTTTGCTTTGAGGACTCCTCCATGCAAAGGCAGGGAAAAGAGAAGGGAAGGAAGGGGAGGCATCAGATTTAACCCCAGAGTGCCCTTTTCCTCTTCCCCTGACCCTCTCAATTACCTGCATCTTTAAGAGGTTGTTAGCAGAAATCAGAAAGCTCTGAGGTTCCAAAGCCAGCCTCATGTATTTTATATTTTGTAATGAGCAAAGTGTTAACCTTGTAGACAGCATTCATACCTCCTTGTAACCCACACCCATGAGCTTCAGGTTTGTCTTTCAGAAGGAATTTAATCCTTGACACGACACAGCACTGTGGTCAGAACTCGGGAGAATTTCCCATCAAATCCCGCTGAGAGCTGACAGCTGTCCGTCTGTCTGTCTGTCCCTCGGCACCGTGTCCCTGCTCCAGGAGGCTGGGGATGCTGCTGCTCTGGGGTGATGCTCTGAGAGCTCTCTGGTCCCCACACTCCAGCAGAACCCTGACTGGCCCATCCAGCAGCACTTTTCCAGAGAGGGGACACTGCCGTGCTGCCATCCTGCCAACAATGCCCATGGGCAATTTCAATACAAGGCTCACCTGCTGCCAGGAGGAGTGGGATGGCTGCAGACACCTCTCCTGGCAGTGTCCCACGTGGGAGAGCAGGGACACTAATCCTGGTGGTGTGCAGCCTTCCCAAGGGGAGCATTATCCTAGGAGGACACACACAGCTGCCTGTGCTTTTGCTCTCTTGGCAGAATTGCTTCTCTGGGCAATAAGACCTCATCTGAAGGAACAGTTAGTAGGGAATGAGATGGGGATTGTGCTGCTCCGAGACATCATTAAGAAGGGAAAGACTGAAATTATCACATGCTGTCTAATAAAAATACAGTTCTCCTGAGCCCAGCATGGGCTGGATGGCGCTTTCTCTCCTCACAGCCTTTGGTGGGTTTATTACTTCCCACAAGGAGCTGGTGAGAACCATGGCTCCTGCTGAGCAGAAAGCCAGCCTATTTCCTGCATCTCTTCCTGATGGGTTGATGCTCGTTGCTGAAGCCAACACAATTTATCCAGCTATAAAAAACTCTGAACTTCCTGAGAGTGGCTGTGCTCCAGTTTGAAAGCAGAGGAGCTGTCGTGCTGCCATGCTGGTTTGCAGGTGAAACTGGAATGTCCAAGGTGGGTTCCCATGGCTCTCAGCCTTGAGCTGCCTCGCTTCTATGATGGGCAATATTCCCTCAGCAGCATCCCTGCCTGCTGGGGCAAGAGGTGGCGAAGTCCCAGGCACCTCAGGGGGTGCCCTGAGTGGCCTCAAGATACCAGTCCAGCGCAGACCATAACCTGGGCGCGTCAGTAAGGCTGCCAGGTGCCAGTGCCTTTTTCATAAGGACAAGTGATGCCTTTTCTGCTGGTCCTAGAATAACGAGCCAGACACAGTTAGGGTGATAAAAGGGATATCTTTATGTAAGGATCCTTAGGTGCACAACTGATCAGGAGAAAATGCCGAAGATGCACACCCTGCATAACGTGTATACAATTTGTATAGATTCTGCAAATTAGCATATCTGGAAAGAGCCCCCAGTTAGAAGCATACTCAGTGAAGTCATCCCACAGCTCTAATACCTTCTAAATCCTCCCCCCTCAGACGAGGACTAACCGTTGTTTAGAAAAAATCTGTCTCGAAGAGCTGGTCTCAACCTTGGTTTCTAGGGATAACCTAGATAGGATAGGGGTTTTGGAATGTGTTTTATCTTTCTGCCTAGGAAAATACTGAAGCTAAGCTACAATAATAGACTACAGAGCCACAAATAAATGTGTAAAGAATACAGAGAATATATAAAAGAAAAGGCAAAAATCAACACGGCATCACAAGCAAAGCAGGAAACCCATGTGCATGTCATGGAAAAGACATCACATTATCCCTCTGCCTGGCAGAGAGGAGTGTGGTTGTGCCCCTGTCAGGGCAACGACACCCTCTTTGCACCAGGACTGGAGCCAGCCGAGTCTCCTCAGGAAGTGAAGAGGTATCCAAAATTGAAAATGTAAATAGATGCTTTAAAAAGCACTGGAATATACACAAGCTCCAGCAGGAATGCGGGGAGCAGCTGCCGTTTTTCTCTTTGGCTCTCTGTTGAATGTACACAGGCACATTTTGTTGGTTGTAAATGTTTAGAGAAAACAGTTACTGTTTGAGGACCACTTTGAATCAGCTGGGCACTTGCAGGAGGACCGTGGTGGTGATGAGCTGCATATGTACAGCACAGGGTATCAAAGCTTTTATCCCGAGCAGGCTCAGCACAGCTCCTTTTCCCTCACTCTGGTATTTCAGCACCCACAACAATGAGCAAACACAAAGCAAGCTGTTAAAATTATTGCCTTTCCCCCTAACAAGGATGTCCCTAAGCTCCTTCTGAATTCAGTGATCATCCCACAGAGCTTGTCCAGCATCAGGGAAGAAGTCTGCTGGCCCAATGGGCAGCTTATACTGCTTACCCTCACACTGCTCATAGCCCTTATACTGCTCACCCAGAAAGTGCAGGTGGACTGAAAGCAAAATCTCTGGGTCCAAGCAGCCTTGGATGCTGCTGGAAAAAGCTCTTCTCTTTCCATCCCTTACATCCTTCTCACCCATTCAAGAATTACCAGCCAACTCAGGATAATGCAGCAGGTTAGGGCAATGAGTTATGGAGAAAGGAAGTCAATGGGTTGATGTCCATAAGGGTAATGGAGAAAGGCAGGAACCCCCTTAGCCCTGTCTTAGGCTCCCCAGTTTCCACACTGACTTTTGTACGTCTCTTAGACACCTAACACGCCTGGAGATAGAAGAGGTCATCCCATCCAATGAACTGAAAAGTGACTGAAGATGGGAATTTGGGCCAAAAGGAAAGGAGAGAAGCAAGAGGAAAAAGAAAAATAAAAAAGCCACAGGAGCTGTTGCAGAGCCCAGCTGAAAACCTGTGCAGCCTTCCCTGTGCCCCCTTCCTGTACAGAGCAGCAGCAGGCCCCTTTCAGCTCTCTGCAAAGCATTCACAGCTCACCCTGGCCCAGGCTGGAGCTGTCCTCCAGCTGGGACAAAGTCAGGCAAAGCAGAAAAAACCACATCCTAATTGGAGGTGGCACCTCCTGCTGCGGGTGGTCTCCAGGCAGAGAAGTGTGACATTGTCTGGGAGCCACTGCACCGTGGGCAGCGGCGCAGGGGCCGGCGTGTCCCGGGCCCTGGATTTCATCCTGCTGCTGGATAATAAGGGTTTAATGCTGGAAAGGATGCACTGGACTGTGCAGCAATCAGCCAGGGACTGGCTGCAATGGTCATCATTAGGGGTGCACAACTGTCTCCTGGAGAACAAAACCCCGTCTCTCCCCGTCCCAGCCCTCCCAGTACAGATTTGGTGTTGGGCCAGGGCAGCGCAATTGTTGTCTTGATGGACATCGGTTCAAAACAAGCCCTCAGTCAGTAATGAGGCTTCTTCAAATTGCCTGGAACTCCATTTGTTCTCCTCTCAATTAACGCTTTGAGAGGAATAATGCAAATTCTTTCCTGATTTGGGGGACAAAGAGGGGGTGAGATGGAGATAGTGTTGAGAGAAGGTGGCTGGTTCATCAGAGGGAAGGACAAACCTCTAGCTCTTTGTGTCCAGCCCAGCTTTGCCTCTCGGACAGTGAAACAGCTTAATGTCGACAAGTGAGTTCATAATTAATAACCTTTGAATGCAATTAATGAGAAAAGTTATGGCAAATTTCAACCCCCCCACGCTGCACTGTCACAACATTCATCGGTCCTTAACCATATGTGCTGAGGGCTGCTCCCTGGGCTGCAGCTCTCCAGCCTCAACAGGGCAGGCACAAAGCTCTGTGAGGACAATTGTGACATCTCGTGACACTGTGATGCCTTGGATGTGTCAGCAGAGAGGCCAGTGAGTTCTGATACAGAAATGGGTCACGGGAGAAACCTTTTTGGGCTTGGACAGGGTCTGAAATAAGCCAAGGCTGGATTTCCCCTGGCAGTGTTCAGTCTAGAGGGAACTGTCAGAAATCTGTACATTCCCACCAAGGACTATTCAGATGGGTGCCCAAGGGCCACCTGCTCCCACTCAGGCACTGGCGTCCCCTGTATCCCACTCCTGGGCCACAGCCTGCTGCCACCACTCCTTCCCTTTTCCTGGGGTGGAAATTTCTCTCTGCTGTTTGCCCCTAAGTTACACTTGTGCCGAGGCAGATCCCAATGTGCTCCAGACAAACTGATTTGTTGTATGAGAAGACCAAGAATTGGTGTTTCACCTGTTTTATGGTGGCTTCACTCTGATAGAACATGTACCCTTTCTCTCAGGCCCTCTTCCCCTCCCTTCTGCCTGAGCCAAGAGACCTGGAGCTCACCAGAGGACTTGGGGCAGGAGCCTGGATGCTCTGGCATAGACAGAGCTTTCTGGGCTTTTACATTATGCAAAAATAGTATTTTGGGGACTGCAAGGTCTGGGTAGACAGTCCTGGGGTTACAGTGTAAATTTGGGTTCCCAAATTCTTACTTGCTGTTGGCTGAACATACACGGGGCAGAGAAATGCTGTGGGGAGCACGGTGGGATGAAGGCTCATGGGGAGCCAGGAGGGGCTTGGTCCAGCAAATAGGGCCCAGAGAAGGAAGTGGTATTGAAAGGAAGGGATAAAAAGCACTGCTTTGCTTTTGGGGTGAAATATAAAGGAGTCTAAATTAACTGCAGTCTGCTCAGTTCTTAAAACTGATCCTCTCTGAAGGAAAAATAAACAGTTCTGGTTTTTTTAAGTTTGTGCTCGGTTCCTTCTGTGCTCAGTTCTCTCCACCAAAAATGCTCTTTGCACTCCCTGCTTGATGGTCACTTTCTAATTAGGCAAATGCCTTTTGGGATTTTTATTTTCCCCCAAAATGAACACTCTGTTCTCCTGGATAATTTAACTTCTTATAAAATATTGAGAATTAGAACCTAATGGAAAAAAAACCCAAAATAAATACTTTATGGCTCTGAAAAGCTCCCAAACTCCAGCATGGAAAGCTCTTAGATACTGCTGTTTCTCTTTTTCCTTTTTTTTCAAAGAAGAAAGTTTACTGCTTGGAAAATCTCATAACTAATTTATTTATGCCCCTGGTGGTCAGGGGCAGCAGACCATGATGAAGGAAGGCAATGGGCACTAGGTGAGTTTCAGGAAAAAAAACAGAAAGAATCTTGCTCCCTTAAAAACATCAAATGTTGATCTGTCTCGATTGCCACTTCTGTTACACAAAAAACTTATAAAAATCCTGATCCTGGGGAAGCCGAAGCCTTGTCCATGAGATGTTTGAAGGGGCTCAGCCTCCTTGTAGGAGAGAGCTGGGTGCTGGTCATGGGTCAGGAGAGCTGCTGCTTGCACAAGGCTGGGAGTCACTGGAAAAGCACTGAGTTCCCTGCTGAGGACATCTACGTGTCCCTGCTGGGGACGGGCAGTGAAGGTCACACTCTTGGCCTGGGAAATGCCTACATCTAGGTGTGAATCCATCCAGCTGCATTTGAATGTAAACATTTAGGAATGTTAGCCTGCACGAACTGGCCAGTGTTTATACTGCTTTCGGACTACACGATTAAAAATGCAAGAAATGAAGATTTTGTGAAAAATCCCCTTTTCTGCACAACTTGTTGGCTACAGGCAGTCCTGCCTTTCCCTGATCCTTGTCACGGACTGGGCAAGGAAGTGGATCCGAGAGGTGACGGCGTCAGGGAGAGGTCAAGAGAAGTTTAAGAAGTGTTGTAATTAAGATTAGCCCGTTTTTCTTCCTACCTAATCAATGAGGTTCTCTGTGTGGATGGACGCAAATCCGTTTTCTAGGAAGGAGAAAGTATCTGTGTGAGGAATGTGGGTCTTGATAGATCATCTTGAACGAGGGCAGCCTCTTGATTGGCCCCTAATAGCACCCTGAGGAATGGCAGTTGATAGAGGGCAGCCAGGAAACCCCAGGAGAGAGAAAGTGAGGGATATTCCCATTATCTGCAGGCATGTTCTGCAGACAGGATTCCTTTTTATTTTTAATTATTATTTTGAATCTCTATCCAGAGAGAGTTGGTTGTAAAGGGGAGAACTGTTTGGTTCATTATCCCTTAATTACTGAAGTGAATGATTTGGGTAAAATGAGGAAATTGAAAACACGGAGATGATATTCCAGTCCATTAGGCAACCTTGGCTTCCTAAATCAGTATCCTTAGACTGGCAGAAATATTTTTAATTTATTCTGTCATCTGCAAATAGAGAGAACTGTGCCATTACAGAAAAGACTTTTCAAAAGCTACACATTTTATCCTCCTGCTCTTCTCTTCTTAACAATAATCTTCTTGTGGCCTCCACCCCTGAGTTGCTGGTTTCTGTTTCAGTTGGGGGTTTAATTTAAAGAAAAAAGATGAGTCTGGCATTTTAAATGATTGCCTGACTGCCTGCTCTGCTAATCATTGTACCTCACCTCCCCAGAAATGGGAAACTCTAAGACCCAAGCAGTATAAAAGGAAAGAAAAAGTTTCATTGTGGTTAGAAAATATTCGGTAAGAAATAACACTATGACAAAGACACAAGCATTGGCACTAAAAATAAATTGGTATTATGAAAATGCTCCAGATGAAGAATCCTAGAATCACAGAATCATTGAGTGGTGGCACTTCACAGCCCTTGCTGGGACCTCTCTGCTGCCAGGGCCAGAGCCAGGACCAGCATCCCCACACCTCCTCCCTGCTGCCCACCTGGGAAATGCCAATGGTGGTAAACTTCATAATGAGCTTTTCCAAGAAGTTTTCCAGAGAAAGGGAAGAGATTCAGCTGCTCAACTCTTCCATCGGGCTGCAGAACCCCAGCAATGCCAATGGGTTCTTCTTCCTGCAGTGTGACGGCACCAGTCAGTCACTGACCTCCCACAGCATTTCTTTGCTGTCACAGAGTCGCCTCCTGCCCCTCTCCTCTGAACCAAACACCTCAACCTTCCTCAGCTGCTCTCTGCAGCTCATCCCTCCTGCGCTTCTCAACACTCTCCCGTCCTTCAGCCTGTAACTCGTCTCTCTTTCAGCTGTACTGGATTCAAAGTGGGACGTGGTGTTTCGGACAAGGCCTCAACCACACTGAGAAAGCAAAGAAGTTATCTTCATACATCCCTGAATGAGATTTGAGTGAGAATTTGCAATACCCTGCGATTTTGGCCCGTGTTTAACTTGTGATCCATTTTTACGCCAGACCATTTTTCAGGCAATTAGTTCTGATGTGGTACTTGAGCATTCTTCTAAAATGTCCCATTTTACAGTTTTCACTGAATGTTACATTGCTGGCTTCCTAATCAGCTACATGGCTTGTTAAGATAATTTTTGTTCTCGTGAGGTGTTTTCAACCAAGTGTACATTGAAATTACATCTTTCACTTGGTGTTTTCCTCCAGACAGTGCTGCCCGAAGGTACGAGAGCATCAATCCAAACACTGTCAAAAGCCTCCTTATTCAAAAGCCATCACTTGGCTCTCATTCCCAAGGAGGAAATGAAATTAATTTGACATGTCGGCATACATTTAGGTAAAACTGAGGGCTATTTTTAGTGTGGGAGAGTTGTTGAGCTGTTCAGGAGGTTTTTAGCACGGAGCACAACTCCTTAAGTAGATTTACTTGACAAGACTCCAAAAGTGGTGATAACAGACTGTTAATATACCAGTGATTTTGTCTGATGAAGATAAGATCTAAATATGCCTTAAATAAAGATATTAGTTCTTGGTAAAACTCATCTGGCTTCAGAGTCCATCAGACTCAAACACCAGAAAATTTTTAAACCTCTACAGCTGCTCTCCCTCTGTAGTTTACCTTGGTCCTTTCTATTCTTCTCTAAAAACACAAACAGCTTGATGCTTATCTCATGCAGAAACCAACAGAGAGTCTACATTTTTTCATGAGGGAGACCAAAGTTCATCAATCGTGTTGCTCTTTTTCAGACACTCACTTTCTTAAGTGGCTTCAGTAACAGAGATGACCTTTGGACATAATGTCACTGCGTTTGTGGTTGCCTCAAAGTGTATATTGCTGATGTTTGGCCTTATTTTCTTTTCTTTTCTCTTTATCTGCAATAAACACCATGTCCTTCTTATTTCTGTTCATTGCATCTAACGTGATTACCCTCAACTCGCACCAGCATTTGCAAAGGTGGTTTTTTCATGTCTAGTCTGAGTCAAATTCAGTCTGGAGCAAGTTTTGTTACGTCTTTGGAAACCCATGAAAGCCAGACTTGTCCCTTATTAGCTGCATAACTGATGGATCAAATATATTGACACTAAAAATAAAAATCTGTTTTTAAATGAGTGGTTGAAGATTGAAAGCATAAAAGTGCTGTCTCTCAACATCTACTTTTTATGGAAGCCTTTGCCTTTTGCTGCAGACCACTGGGGTGCAAATGGCTCCTGGAACTGCCTCTGCCACTGTTCCTGAGAAATTTCATTTGAAAAATAAAGCCTATTTCTTTGCAAAGACACAATGCAGTGTCCACAGGATTTTGTTCCTTTCAAGAGTAAATCGTGTGTTTCAATCTTAAGAAGTATTTTTACAAAGTAAATTCTTAAAAAAAAATATGATGGACCAGCTCCAAAAGTTGTGAAAGGACCCTTAGTTTGCCTTGTGCTTGTAAACCACCATAAAAATATATACAGAGTTGAGACAAAGTTGACAGTTTTTCCTAACAAGTAAAGAAAACACACTGCACTCAAATCCAGCAGTAAGAAATGCGGGAGTTGCATAAAGGTTTTGGGTCTGATCCACAGCTGGTAAATTAAAATAAAATGTTTTAAACCCGCTCCTTCCCATAAGAAGGTACAGACTTTTACGATCTATTTTTACACAGCTGAATTAGGATGATAATAATTTCACAACTGTTTCCCATGAAGGGTAAGTGACACTGAGCCCCAAAATACCTGTTCAAGTGCTGCAAGCTCCAAATTTAGGTGCAAATGACCTTCTTCTAAAAAAAAAAAACAAAAAAAACACACAACCAAAAACGGGGGAAGCTTCTAGTGCATCTTTCAAACAGTGTCAGTCTGCCAATTTTCAGACTCTAATTTTTTCCAGCTGTAAATCAATCATTTTATTAACTCTTCTCTAATGTCTCCCACCGAGTTATCTGGGGCTGGCAGCTTGACGAGCCGTTCTCGTGGAGCGGTGAGAATAAGGTTGCTCTTGTGCAGTGCCGTGATGTCATGAGCACTCACTCCTGGCTCTCACTGATCCTCTTTCACAAAAGCCTCTTTCTTAGCTCACAGCAATTATTCAGCTATTAAAGCACATTACATTAGGTTTCTTATTTTAAGAGTGATATCACTCCTTGCTTTAATGTCCAGCCGATGGAGCAATTTGTACTGACTTCCCCTGACACTGTGTTGGTGCTCCAGTCCCCAGGTTATGTTCCTGCCTGCATAAAGCTGCTATTGATGGGGTCTACACGTGGGGAAGGCATGGGGGTTGTGACTGATTTAAACATGTAAATATGCAATATGATGTGCTCACTCCTCTGAAACAGCATTACCAGGGCCACTGTTGAGCTCTGCTTGACCAAGCTTTAAACCTTTCCTCCACCTCTCTTCATCCTGGACTCTGAAGAGGATGAAGATCATGATCTTTCCTCTGTGTGTGGATGTCTCCTCCCCACTTCTGGGTCACCACCTATTCCAGACTGGACCAGGCCACTGCTGCTCCAGCTATGCAGCTCCCACCAGTTCTGCAAAACCAGGTGGCTGGGTTGGAGAGGGAAACATGCAAAGAGAAGCTCAGCCCTCCCAGCAGGGAGCTGCCATGAAAGAGGTGCTCCAGAGAAAGTTTCACCTGGAGCCTGCACCTCTTTGTGAACCAAAGCATCTGTACAAGATGCTTTGATCATCTGTCACTTGCCTCTCTCCAGCCCATCACCATCTAAACTGCATTCAGTGGTTTTCTTTCCAGATGGAAGCAGAAGAAAGTGAACGCTGGGCCAGCGGAGCACAGCCTGTGATGGACCTGGCAAGCCTGCTGGAGTCCATCCATCCCCATGGAGCCAGAGCAAACCACATGGCCTGAGCCCCAGTGCTGAGGACCAGCTGCTGATGTCCTCACACCTTTGTTACACTCCCTCTTTGTCCTTCCCTGCAGAGTCAACTTCCTCCTTCCATCTGACACGTTAATCTCTGGCTTTCAACCTTCAAAGCTCCTCTTCCCTACTCCCCTTTTACAGCCACTGAAGCCCAGGCTGGGTCCTGGGGGGCTGTGGGTGCAAAGGCAGGCTCACATCAGCAACTCCAGCAGCTCCTGTTCTCCCGGCTCAAAACCAGAATGATTGTATCCTCTGCCTTCCACCCAGGAAATGCTGATCTCAGATAACCCTGGGTTTCTGCAGTCACTTTGGGAAAGGGCTGATGCAGGAGAGCTCCCTGCCTACCCCAGCAGTAGCTTCACTTCTGCTTCACCCTGAGGATCTGGCAGCAAGATGGCAAGTTAGGGCAACCCAAAACTACTCCAGAGCATCACGGTGGGACCAGCACCACAGGGGCTGTCACCAAGCCCCTTTTCAGCCTCTGCACATCTCCGTGTGCACCCTCCTCCTGGCTGGGGATGCTGCCAGCAGCTGGATCCCGACAGGCAGCACCCAGCTCCTGCCTGCACACGGAGGGCACATTCAGCTCTTTTTCTTTGGAGTGAGGGGGGGAGGTCTGACTGCTTTGCCCTGCTCACAGTCAGAGGGGCTGGAGGTGTTCAGCTCCAGCTCTGGTTTCCTTGCAGGTGGTCTGGTGCTCAGGAGGCTCAGGTGTGTATATAAGACCTGCTATTTATAGGTCTCCTTAATTTCCCAGTTCCACTGTGTATTAACCACAAACCAAGCGAAACACGCAGCAATCTGTTATTTCTGCTACGTCTTACTTGCGAGGTGCGGAGCTCAGAGGCCACTGAAGGACTTTCCACTGACAAATGCCTATCCAGAGCAGCAGGGTTTAAAGAGCCAGCAAGGGATTAAAAACTGCATGACCAGCTGCAAATGTCAAATGAAGGTAGATCTGGTGATGGTTTGACACTGAATTTTGCATGGCATAACCAGGGAAGAAATGCCTACCAGGTAACACAACTTTCCAGTCCCTCTCAAAAGCCTGAGCTTGTGATCTGATCAGACTAAATTTATACAATCAGCTGATCAGACCAGCTTGTGATCAGCCTAAATGCAGCATTGCTATCTTGTCTAGTCTTAATTAAGAGTTAGCAAGATGTTATCACTATTAACATCAGCAATTCCACATGTCCAGGAACATGTCAAATAGAGGTGTCTATGTTTGAACATTACACTGAATTTTTAAGTCCCAGCAGGCTAGAAATAGCAGAAGCTGAAGAGAAATAAGCACTTTTCAAACAGTGTTTCATCCAGACCTAAACTATTTGAAGTGAATTGCTCTCTGGATAACCCTTTTCACGACCGAATGAAGGAAAATAAATGACCAATTGACTCCATTAGCCTCTGCTAAGCTGCACAGGCCATTTTGGGTTCCAGTAATGCAAAGAGTCAATTTCACACAACCATTCTTATTTTTCCCGACTATCTTGCCATGCAGCACGACGGTGAAGAAAGAGACTGAAATTTAAGGGTTTCCTTCGAGTATGCAGCTGAGAAGAAATAGGTGCTATTAAATACGTGGACAATATACTTAGTGAGAAAACCAGCCCAAACTTCCAAAACAGAGTGGAAGCAGCAGAATGGATGATAAAGCCTGGGGAAGGATTTGGTCATGGTTGCTTGTAAAAGCAGCTCAGAGAGCTCAAAAATCACAAAAAGGGGAAAGGTGTTGCGGGAGAAAGTGGCAAAGAAGAACTTGACAAGCTGCAAGAACATGGGTTGGAAGGAGACTTTTGGGACAAGATGTTGTGAAGAAGCTCTGGGATAACAGGATTATAAAGCATAGCCTGGAGATTGTAGCAGTCATGTGGCAACAAAAATCCAAGGAGAAGACTCTGGTCTGTGTTAGCTCCCAACAAAACACTTTAGAGAATGATCTGAAGTCTGAAGATCCGTGTCACTCATTCCTTCTGGGCTACAACACAAGGCAGCCACTTAGCAGCACATGACAGTGGTGCAGAAGGGACATGAAGAGGCTGTAAAGTCAATAACATGCTCAGCTGTAACTGCCTGGAGACTGTGGGCTCGTGGCACGTCCCTGCTGCCCAGTGAAGGCTGCTCCAATGGGACCACACAAGGCCAGGGATTTGCAGTCAGTTCCCAGAAATGAAATCAAGTGGAATGAAGGGGTGCATCAACATGGGTGACTTAATCTTTGGCAAAAAACCCCAGAGGACTTTGGGTTGCAGAGTCTCCTCCGAAGTTTCCATCTGCATGATCTCCTGTAGGATCGTTTCTCCGTGACAGCGATGGGACTCTGGCTTCTGTCACCTCTGGGATAAACAGACCCTCTGCAATACACACCTTTTCACGCCTAACCATGTGACTCACTTAAGGAAGGCCCTGCAAATTCACGTGAATTTTCATGTGAGAAGAGCCCTATCAAGGAAGAGAAGCCTCCTGCCAGACTGGTTCTAATGGTTCCTGGCTCTGGGCAACAGTCAGACCTACCAGCTTAAAGGAAAAGAAGAGGAGGAGGAGAAAAACTTGCAACTGAAGAGGCTTTAGTGGCAAAAACATGCTTTAGAGGAAATATGATTGGGTCCTTCTCTTAAAATTTGATAATCACTTCCCCTGAGAGGGGGAAAGTTACCTGGGATGGATGGATGGATGGATGGATGGATGGATGGATGGATGGATGGATGGATGGATGGATGGAGCAGAGTTATAAAGAACTCCCTATGCAATAGCAAAATGACATGACATCTATACCTAAATATTTAAATATTGGGTTTGATGTGGTTTTCTGGGTTCCCACCTGAGTGATCTTTCACTCTGGGTACTCCTGTTGTCTCAGGGTTAGTTCTGGATTTGAGAACTGGCAGACATTTGTAGCTGTTCCATGAATTTTTATTTTTATAGCAGACATTTTCTTCATCGTGCATGGTGACAACCTCCAGCGCACAAGAAATGTGAACACTTATGGTTCTGTCCTGATTTGGACTGGAAGCAAAATTAAAGCTAAAAGAGTCCCATGCAAAGGAATACCTCTTGACCTGCTGTGACAGCAGCAGCAGCAGAGCTGAGCCCTCAGTGGGGCACAGGCAGCCACTCCCAGTTACAAGTCGATATTTCCAAAGTGGTTGCAGTCGGATGGACAGTGGAAGCCAAACTCAGTTTAAATCCCTTGCAGAGGGAATCTCTGAGCCAGACACAGGGGTGGGCCCTTCAGCTATGGCAATCTGTAAACAGGAGTCCAATATTTCTTAAGCGTCACTAACCATGCCCACATCAACTTCATAATTATTAGTCTGACCACATGTCTGCCATCCACACCTACGGCATAGACACTGCAAAGAGCAGAGTTTCTCTGTGTAGGTGTAAGGGGAATTTTCCCCATCATTTTTGAGGTCCAGTTCTGGATATCCACAAGTCAGACACATGACAGCCCACATCAGTACAGCAGTGAATCATCACTAAAATTGGTAGTTCACTGACCAAGTTGTTAAAGTCAGCAAGTCTGGGTATTAAGCATGTCGATGACCACAGGGCACCACGTTTTTCACTGAGACCTCAACACCTTTTTTCTGCTACGGTGTCCAGCTGATCTGAAAATCTGGACCTCAATCCCAAAGGTTTTTTAACTCACTCTGACATACAGGTACACATCAAGCAGAGGGCATAATGATAAGGCAAGCCATTGTCACTGGATGCCGTGTGTGGTAAGATTTTCCATCAGGTAAGAAGAAATGAAAACATGCATTTGAATGAAATAAAATAGTTACTGTTGAAGTTCTGAGAAATCCAGGTAGTAATTTTCAGGGCAAATGCACCCCGAAAACAACATTTCAGAGTATTGTTTGTCTTGGAGAAGAAGTGCTCATAAATTTGTGGCCTATGCCACTGCAAAAAAATTATCTCAGCTCATTTCAGGCCCAAACTAATTAATCAGCACTTGTTGCCATATTAATTAGCCAAAAGTGACCTCAGACATGTTTGGCCTTTTCCAGCCACTTAAACCTAATGGGAGAGTATGCACCTGAGGCAAAACCTAGGCATAAATAGATGTGAAGCCTGCTTCCAGCTGGGTAAATAGAGCCCAGACTTCCCGGTTCTGTGAAACAAACTGTGTCCCAACCTTGCCCCTCTTTGCTTTCTGGCCTTGAGGAACATCTATGGCTCTCTGGGCTTTAAATCGAGCCTTTGCAATGCATTATTTACGCAGCAGTGGCCTTGGAAAACTTTACAGCTGGGTCTTGGCCACTCACAAGGTTATTGCTGCAGTATTTCCTTCTGGGAAGGCTTGTTCCATCGGCAATAAACCGCATGCCAGGCGTGCACAGCCACGGCAAAGCGACCTCCACACAGGGAATGCTGAGGGCTGTGCAGCTCCTTCAGGAGCAAGGTCCCTCCTCCACACAACCCTCTTGCTCTGGATGCCTTTTTCTCTGGTCCTAGAAATACAAGCCAGACACAGTTAGGGTGTTAAAAAGGGGTATTTTTATACGAGGATCCTTAGGTGCACAATTTGTCAGGTGGAAAGCGCCGAAGATGCACACCCGGCATAACGGCTGTACAATTTTTATAGATTCTGCATATTAGCATATTTGACAAGAATCCCCAATTAGAAGCATGCCCAATGAAGTAATCCCTCCATCTCCAGCACCTTCTAAATCCTCCTCACTCAGATGAAGACTAAGCTCTGTTTATAAAAAATCTGTCTCGAAGAGCTGCTCTCAACCTTGGTTTCTAAGGAGAACCAAGATAGCACAGGGGTCCTGGAATGTGTTTTGTCTTTCTGCCTAGGAAAATACTGAAGTTAAGTTACAATAATAGACCACAGAGCTACAAATATCTGTGTGCAGAATACAGAGAATATATCAAAGAAAAAAAAGGCAAAAAGCAAGATGGCATCACTCTGACGTGCCAGAGTCTCCTCTTAATCCCCAGCTTGTTCTCAGGGCTAGAGCTGCTAGTCCAACCTTAATAAGCTGCAACTTTAATCACAAGAAAAATGCCTCAAGTGCCTTTCTTTCCAGCTACACTTTAGTGGTGGTGAAGGAGGGAAAGCCAATGCCACATCACCATTTGAAAGGTCGTTTACAACTACATAGCCAATTCCTGTTGGTTTTCCTAAATCAGATGATCCTTTCCAGGCTGAAATTCAGGAATCTAGATTTCCCATTCAGAACACTTTCTCTAGATTAGAACATGGAGATGTGCTGTTGTAGTACCCCAGCTTGGGANGGTGAGCCAGGGCAAGGGCCACCCCAGCGTCAATGTGTTATGTGAGCTAGCTTGAGTCAAGCTGCTGGTTAAGGCAAAGGACGTGAGAATACACAAAACCAACCAGGTCAGGAATGTTATTCCTATAGATCTATTATTCCATATAGGTCAGTATTCTATATAGGTCTGGTATTATAGGTCCCTTTATTCAGTTTTATGATCTTAGCATGCCTAACTGTGCAATGCTCTGACAAGAAACATGATTATCCCCATTGCACAGATGAAGTGACTTGCCCAAGGTCTTGAGTGAGAATCCAAGTCCTCCCCAGCAGCAGGAACTCAGCCTTTCCAGCTGGTGCCTGAGCAGGAATCTGGACTCCACTGCAACCCAGTATCAGCACAAGCAGCTGGATCAAGCAGGGTAACAAAATACAGATACAAACCCTTTTTTCTATCAGAGCCCGTATGGAGCTCCCGAAGGCAGCACAACCACCACGGAATCCCTCCCTCCATCAGAGGGATAAAGCTGGAGCACCTCTAGCCACTGCTCCCATCCTGCTTACGTACAAACATGTAACTTTGAAAAGTTTCTGGTCTCAAGAAAGTCTCTTGATTTTTAAAGTGCTTTTTAATATACTGGAATATATTTCCTTCTAAAGAAGCTGCAATTCCCACTCTGAACTGTTTAAGCAAAACACCAGTTTTCCTATTTTCTCTGAGTCCCTCTGACTCCTACAAACTTGCTTCAAGAACCTCAGCTGAACCATCCCCAGCTGAAATTGCTCGCTGCTGCTCTTAAACAGCCATTAACATTTCAAAAAGCTGTTTGAAAACACCAAATCTCTCTTGAGCCACTTCCAAGAAACTTTTATGAATCATGGTTTGTGTCGTATCACACCATTCAGCAAGACATGGGCTGGAACAAAGGTATTAATGGGCATGACCAGTCTTTAAAATATCCATGTGAGGAATAACAGTAAAACATTGTGAAGGTTACAGCTGGGGATGTAGGAAGCCATAGGTGAGCTGCTTAAAGACTGTTTCATTTTCTTCACGTCTTTTGAGCCTGCAGAGACTGGAACATTCAGTTTAGAAAAAGGGAATTATTTTCTGAAATTGCAGTCATGCCTCTTAGAGTGGTCTTACTTCTGGAATATGACCCTGTCATGCATAGGAACTCAAAATAAGAACAAATGATGTCAGTCCCTCTTGGGACAATGTCAGATGTGCTATGTTTTGTACTGAAGGTAGTTTGAAATCAGTCACCAGGGTGTTGGTAGGAATTCTTTAAGAACGTCTTCAAATGTGAATTTAAAAGCAAGATTACTATTAACCACTTCACTCTTCTAACCCAGTTCACCTCATTATTTTGGCACCACAAGTTGCAAAGGTTCCTAGCATTTTACACATTCTTTCTAAATAAATGGAGATGCCCTGCTGCTTTTGGAGAGGTTGATTATTTTGTTGATAAATTTTTAAAATGCTCACTTATCTGCCTGTGAGACCCCATTTCTCTAACATGCAGAACTGGGGGGTGAGGAAAGTGGCATTTTCCCCAAATCATCTCCTCTGTCCCCTGTGCCGTGATGAGCCCACACACCCTGCACAAAGCTCCTAGGGACATCTTCAGGCTCAGACCTGGCATTTGGATCAGGGCATGTGGGAGAGAATCACCTGAAGGAACCCCTCTCCTGTGTCTGTAACCTCCAGCACATGACCAGAGCACCCCGGGAGACTTCAGGAGAGAGTCAGGTCAGCTAAAGGCAGAGGACATTGAAATTTTTTTTTTATTGAGAAGTGTCACTGAATCTTTCCAAGCCATAGGTTAAGGTTGAAATTTAAATTCCAGATCAACAGGGACCTGTTTGTTTAATGGCAAGTTGTTGATTCAATACTAATATACAGAGAGAAAGCAGGAAAAATAGCCTGACAATGCAGCTCAAACGAGGTTGCTGGAAGCAAATCTGGTCAGGCTCTGCTGCAAACTAAAGATGAGCAATCATCTCAGTTTAAAGTAGCGCTAAGAGACATCTCAAGGTTACTTCTTTTAAAACTGGTGAGTTGAAGTCAGCACCAGTGTAAAAGGGAGGTGTGAATATTCCTTTTGGAGGCAAGGATTTTGGGGAGGAGATGGTTCTTTCTCCCTGGAGTTTGAAGTGCCTTCACTAAAAGGTTGTTTCCTCTGCTGAGGGGTACAAAGGTGCTGATAAAATAAAACAAGGAGGAAAAGCTCCCTCCAAGGGAATTACTGTGAAGGGAGGGGAAGGGTTTATGCACACAGCTTTTCCTAGCCCTGGTCATGGTCATAAGTTTGAAAACTTGTCCCTCAAAAGCTACAAACCAAAAGGGAAATAAAAACTAGCCAAAGATTCAGCTGTATTTTCCACTATCTCAACATTTACAAGATTGACACATGATTTCTGAGCACTTCGAGCTGGCAATATTAATAAAGCTGCCTTCATTGTCAGCGTTTCAATGTCAGGTTCACTGGAGCAAGGACTGGAACTGAGCGATTCTCGTTCCCAAAAGCACACCCCAAGCACCGGGCTGGAGAATCTGCCGTATGCTCACTTTCTGGCTGAGTGGGTCCTGAAATAGCCCATGCAAGAGACGACACAGCAGGAAGGACCAAAAGGTCTCTCTCATGTGTTGATGGAGAAACTCTCCCACAGACCAGAGCTCAAACACGCTAACATTCAGGCAAACAGAGCATTAATTACTGATTTAATGTTGGGAAAAAGGCTGCAGCAGCAATAACGTAAACCTTCAATTACTAAGGCGTGAAAACAAAAGGTTGTGTTTCAGGCTGCAGCAAAACAAAAATTTTCTGGGTTTTCATTTTGGGGAGGAGGGAAAAAAGGCAAACAGGCAAACAAACAAATTACTGCAGACTAATCACAGGCATTAAAAAATATCACTTCCTCTCTCCAGATGGAAAAGAGCGTATTTGTACAGCCCATATTCAGAGTGTTTCTTCCTTTTGAAAGGCCATCAGAGAACTAATGAAAAACACAAAGGCAAAAGCAGTGTCTGGTAGTGCCTTGAAGATCTACTGCAATCCTCAGAGAGTCTGGGACAGCAAAATTATTGTTCCTGTAGACTGCTAGACTTTTCCACCGGCATTTCCTCCATGATTTCTGCAGTATAGGAACAATGGGCCAACAGGAAGCAAAAAAACTCCTTTCCAGAGCTGGGTATTCTTAAATATCTAGATGTGATTTCCAAAGACCCAAATCAGTGAATTGGACTTGTTACCCATCAATACTAGTGAAAATACCCTGCATGTTATATGAAGTCCATATTAGCTCCTGTCCTGAGAATTGGTTTGAAGTTAAATCAAAATCAGGTGTAAAGTCCATTTGTCATGATGGGAATCTTAACTTTAGCTTCTGGACCTGGTCCTTAGAACAGCAGGAACTGAGCCAAAACCCAAACCCCAGCTATCTTCTCATCCCATGCCTTTCCCTCCTGTCCCCTCAGCTTCTGGGAAGGGGAAGGGGACCCCACTGGAAGGGGTGGGAAGCCACTTGCTCAGCATTCATCACTGTGCTTGTGTTTGAGTTTTTAGGGTTTAACATCAGCATGACTCAAAGGAGACTCCGAACAAGGGGTTTGATCCCTTCCTTGCCAGATTCTGCCTGCAATTCTGCCAGAGTCTGACCATGCCATGAAGAAAAAACGTGAAGGTGAATGACACAGATGACACACGGTAATGCCCAGCTTGATGCATCTCCCCATTTCTTTCAAGCTCTGGAGGACCAACAACCCAGACACTGAGCTCTGAAATGGCTTCACCCCCACGCAGCACACATCAAGCTTCAATCTCCTGTTCCCTTCTCTGAAATACATAAACCATATGTTCACCCTCAGCACAAAGGTGACTTTAATCCACGGCGCACACGCACAGGCACACAAAGCAGCTCACTGTTTTTGTGCACTATCTGGAGGGAGGTGTGCATGTGCCAAACACATCAATCCTCCAAGAAGCCAGGGCGGGCAGAACCCTCGGTGACACGGGCAGTTTAACTGTTTGGTGCACGGCACTGCAAACGGGGCTGAAGGGCTCACACGTGGGTGTTGTTCCACGTCCCTCTGGCTGCCCTTGATGCAGGTGCACTGCTCAGGGGTTCATCCTGACGCCTTAACGCACCTGAAAGTGAAACAGCACACACTTTGGAGAGAGTATGAGTATAGGAGGTAATATAAGGCCTGGTCTTTACTGGAGGCCTCCAGGGGCAGATATGAAAAATGTCCACAACAGCCCACCCCCCACGGCGCTGAATACAGTTTTGTAACTTTAGTAAATTAGCATAATTGACAAAAAGCACCAATTAGGAGCACAAGTGCTGATGCACTCTCCCCCCCAGTCCGAGCCCCCCTCAGATGGGACTGTACTTTATTGATGAAAATGTGTCTCGAAGAGCTGTTTTTCGGCCTTGGTTCCCGGGGAGAACCAAGATAGGATAGGGGCTTTGGAATATGTTTTGTCTCTCTGCCTATCGGGGCAGGGAAAAGCACTGGGAAAACTAGCTAGGAATGCAATAATAGCCTACAGAGCTTCAAATATATGGGCAAAGAATACAGAGAATATATAAAAGAAAAAAGACAAAAATCCTTAGGCATCAATCCCAGTACAGCAATGGGCAGTGTCCTCCTTCATAAGGTGTTTAAAGCTCATATTGCCTTTTGCTTCTCAACTTATAACCCAGTTGTCTCAACCAGGCAGCTGCTGAACGTCCCCACTTGCAGTCCCACAGCCACAGGCTGATGCTCAGCCCTGTGCTGGCTTTCTCCATGAGTCTGCAGCCCAGAGAGTGCAGCCAAGGGCTATCAGCTCATTCTGCATCCGAGGGCCAGGGTTTGACCTGATCCAAGCTCGTGCAGCCCAGAGGAATCTGCCTTATAGAAATCGAGGGACCTGGTCTGGTGGAAGGTGTCCCTGCCCATGGCAGGAGGCTGGAACAAGATGGTCTTTAGGGTCCTCTCCAACCCAAACCATTCTATGATTCTAGAATGGCCATCCTGGGGCTATTTCAAGCCAGTGCAACTGCTGCTCACCCCATATTACGCTGCACAGTGAGCATGAATGAATGCTGCAGCTGACTGTGTCAAGCTGTGCAGAGCTGTATGGGAGAGAGCAGTCTCAGCTGCATCCCTTCCTGCCCCTCTGCAAGATGGAATATCCCATTTTCATCCCTCTTAATTACAGTGGGTAGCACACTTACAAAGGGAAGCAAGAGGTTGTGCTCAGCAAACAATGGCCCACTCAATTAAAAGAAAATGCTCCTAGGAAACACGGAGCAGGGGAGTCAAGTGTTTTCATTTACCCTCTGCTGCCTTTTATCCAGACTTGATTCTGGTGCCACAAGACAAGTCACTTCCCTGTCTCTCCTCCTTCTCACATTCACCCACCACAGAGATCAAACCTTGCCCAGAGCAAACACCTTGATGCAGTAAATCAATCACCTGGCAAACGCTTCCCAAAATTGTCCCAGCAAGGCAGAGGCCTATAGCAAACAAGTCCAACAGGACAGGCAGCTGACCATGGTCTAATGAGGTTTCTGTGCCCAAAGAAGGAATTGCTGAAATGAAAACTTCTAATGGTGAAAGGTTTCCTATTCATGAGTCACTTTAGAAGTGAAAGCTGTGGACTGCTTTCCCTCTTACCTGTGGGTGCTTAATAACAGCTTTGGGTTATTAGATGAGAAAGATTTTTAAACTTTAGCTGCTCTTTGCCAGTGTTGCAATTCTCTTGTGCAAGCTGGCAGGTTTGTTTTGCAAAGGCTTCCTCAGCCAGGTATCTGGATCATCCTTCATTTAAACAAAATGATAGGCTCCTAGTCAGGTTGAACAAAAAATCCCAAGCAGAACAGGCTCAAAAGACAAGAGCCAAATGGAAATCTTGTGTTATCAGTTTCCCAAAAATAGCATGAGTTTTAAATTTTTATTTTCCCCTCTGGTTCACAGTTCTCAGTCAATTGGATAGGCAACTCTGCTCTGTTATTTAGTCCATTTATTTACTTTCTGCCCTCACTAAAAGTAGAAAAATCCAAGTTGGCTGGTTTCACATGTCATGTCCCACACCACACCTGTTGGGGACCCGGTGGTTCTTGCCTGGGAGCTGCTGGGGCAGCAAGGCCAAAGTTGATGGGCTCACCCTGAGCTCCTGCCTCATCCCACCCTGACCCACAGGAGAGGGATCAGCTCTTGGTATAAAGCATCAAAACCTGGAGGGGATCTGCCATGAACTGAGGGGCTGGCCAAAACAAAACCTGACACCCAGCTCCCACAGGGTCTTTGGGAGCAATCCCCATGGCCTTTGTGATTTATTGTGACTATCATGATGATCAGAATGATTTATTTGCCCTTCGAAGCACATTTTCTACATGCCAGGTGCTGAGCACAAGGAGAACAAACCAGAAAACAATAGACACTTGAAAGGCCATTAAACCTCAAGTTTGGAGTCTGAGAGGAGGTTCTGTGAGGTTCTTCTTTCACATCTGCATCGAAGGAAGGAGCCACATCCCCAACTTCCTATCCAGGGCACAGAAGGTGCCACAAGACTTTGGAGAAGTTGTTTGTCACTCTGGGAGGCAGCAGAAACCACAAAGTTTGGCAGCATCCAGCAGCCCTGACAAAACTCCTCATCACAGTTGTGGCAGCAGCAGCTTTCCTTGGACACAAGATCACCGGAGCACCAGCTGGAGAAAAGATACCAAAAAAAAAAGTATTAAAAAATTGGAAGAACGGAGCAAGTGAACATAGAGCACTTCAAAGTAGAAAATAGATACACAATTCATCGGATTTGGCTCCATTTCACACAACAGACTGTTCAATGGCAGATGTCAAGGGTATTTATGGTGTGGGAACATTTCCAGCTACTTCCTGGGGTCTTGGTAAGATCTCTATGATTTGCCTGAGAGAAACTGTTGCCTCGTTAGAGATGAGAAGGTTTTTTCATACTTACAATTCTAGTTTCCACCTTCCATAAACTGTTCCATGCTGTCAGAAGACAACACTCAAAATCCTGCTCTGCCTCAAGCATTGTTTTCCCCCCTCTTCCTCTGTTTTCCCAGGAGAGCATTTCTTTTTCTTTAAAAAAAAAAAAAAATTTAATTACAATTGACTGAAACTAATAGCAAACTCACATTAAATTAATTGGGTTATTTGGCAACAAAATCAGGAAGTAGAATAGGACATACCAAATGGAAGTATTGGTATATGTCTCTGGAATATACCAAAATGGAAAATACCAAAACACATTTGCCTTGGTATTTTCAAGGAAAACTTTCTGACATTTCATTTAGCAACCAAGCTCTATTTCAAAAGATACTCATGTTTAATAATTAAAAAGGACGAAACACAAACAATCAAATACACCATGCTGAGACAAACAAAATGTTTTCCTGGCCCTCACAAAACAAACAAACAAAACCAACAACAAATAAAACCCAAACCCTTAAAAAGGGTTTTAAAAAGGGCTTTAAGTTTTCTTGAGAAAAAAAAAAAATAAGATAAACTCAGAATGAATCTTATCTTGGGAAGAGGGGGGTCCCATGAAATAAAAAGTCAGCAGTTCGCACAGAACCTGTCTCCAACATCTGCTTCAAGGGGAGTTGCTTCTGCTGGTGAAGTTTTGATAAGCTACAAATTGATAGAAAATAAGCCCAAACTTCCAGGCCATCGTGCCCACCTTGGGGCTGGCAGTTCATTGTCATGCAACAGCATGGAAGCCCCAAATCTCACTCTTTCAAACCGTAATTCTTTATTACTCGCTGTCAAAAATACCCTGGGCCAGCTACAATTCCTCCCACCTGCTCCCCATTTCCAGTTCTGCCCGGAAAACACTGGGCAAAACTCAGCCCCGGGTGCGAGTCCATCCTTTTGTCTGTGCTGGAGCAAACTGGGAGGTGTCAGCATCAGGTGGGCTCTGGAGGTGCAGGAGGTGCTCGCTGATACCCAAACCTGGGATATTTGAATGTGAATACAAAGTGCTACCCCCGCCCACTCCATCCAGGGATTTTTTTTCCCCCCTCAGGCTCAGAAAACTGATGAGGGTGCAGCAAATGGGGGTCTCCCGGGGCCAATTAGCAGAGATTTGGGCAGCATCCAGACACTGCTGGGGATCACTGAAAAGCCTTGAATTTCCAGCTGTCCCCCCTCACCGCACCATTCATTTACCAGCACACGCAGTGGGCACAGGTGGAGCTGGATCCGAAATAAGAGTCCCGTTTATCCAGACAGCAGGGCTCGGGCACCAGTCGCGGCAACCTGCGTCGTGAGTTTGCATCCAAATAAATTCCAAGCGCCACAAACCGCCCCCGCATCGCGGTTGGAATGCAAAGTGACACCGATCCTCGGGGACAAAGGCAGGGAGCTGCCGATGCTGCAATAACCTTGTCACCTGGAAAGCCTGTGCCAGGGGTGCCACCAACGCACTGTCGCCTTCCTGGGATGTGCTTTGCATTTCTTTGCCTATGCAAACCAGAGGAAGGAGTGAGGAGGGTGAACCAGCTCTTCCTGCTAGGATGAGGCCCCTGCAGCATGGAGCAAGGTAAAGGGGAGAAATCTGGTTTTGCTGGAGCTCCGGGTTGATGGACAGTACTTGGTACCTGCCCTCTTCTCCAGAAAGGGAGGAATACACTCACATAAAATGTGAACAATTGTAAAGAACAACCAGGATGTGCCTCTGGTAAATCTGATGATGTCCCCACGTGCTGCCCAAAACCTCCCTGGAAAACCAGACACTGTTTTTTTCCTCTGTTTTTCCACTTGCAGGGATGCTCAAGTGCTTCTTGTAACTCCAGAGCAGAAAATTTTTCTACAGGAGCGTGATGTTTTAAAGGTGATGGTATGTTTTTATGAGGCCAGGAGGGAAACATTTCGGCCACGACTAAGAATTTGCTGTCTAGACACATATTTGACAAAAAAAGGGACACTTTAACATAACCCTTAATAACTCACAGAGTATTGAGCACAACTACTCAAAGACCCTTTTAAGCCTCACGCCCCAAAAGCCTTTCTGCCCACAAGCAAGCTTCAGCCAAAGTATACAAATTTCAGGGACACCCCAAACCCTGCCCTCATCCCAGGCACTCCCCCCATGCATCCTGCCAGCCCAGCATGAATTAAGGGCTGGATGTGAAGACTGCAGTTAACAGAAACACTCCCAACTTCAGACAGCTTCAAACCCTGTTAGACAGAAGGAATATCTGAGTTTCCACACTGTAACCAGAGAAAACACTCTGCGTGTTGGAGGGACGCACTTCTCAGGGAGCAGGCAAAATGTGACTATGTGCAGCAGTCACACCAACCTGAAGCGCAACTTATTGTGCAAGGAATTTGCTGGAAACATCCATTTTGGCTGTTCAAGGTCATCTCTGCCACCCCTTTGATTTCACCTTGCACGGGGTCCACACGATGACGTAGCAGCACTCTGTCAGCTGGAGGACTCTGCACAGATAAAGAGCTCAACCCGACAGAAGCAAGCACGCCAACCAGTGACGAACATTTCTTTCATTAAGGATGTGGTTCCAGTTGTCCTGCTGTGGGTGCAGGAGGATAATCCCATTATCAGTCATCTGCAAGAAGCTGAATCACCAGTCTGAGCATGGGCACAGGTAGCTCTGGAGCTGTCAGGTGGCAGACAGGCACGTCAGGAGCAGAAGTTTAAAGCTGCCAGACAGGTCTGAGGTTTCTTGTCTCACTGATCTGTCCTGATCAAAGACACAGGACATGGCTCCTTGTTGCAGAGGTCCTGAAGCACAGCTCTCTCGCTGTCTTTGCACTGACCCTCTGATCCCTCAGAGAATGCAACACCTTCTCTGAAAAGTAGCAGAAATTCAGTTAAACCCCATCTCTAAAGAAATGCAAATGCCAGTTAAGTTTAATAGCAGAGCACCATAAACTTCAGCTCCAAAAAACTGCTGCAACTGTGTGCACCGGGTGCCTCTGAAGACACTAAAGTGTGCTCTGCTGATCTCTGCTGCGCCTTTCCTGATCTTTTTCCATTACAGGTGGGGCCACATCACCCCAGAGACTACTCCTGGTGACCCCGGAATGGTGTAGGCATTCACGTTTTGGTGGGTCTGACTCCCACTGCACCCACCCCACATGGAGCACCTCCTTCACAGCACAGCACCACTCACCTGCAGCAGGAGACTGGGACAGAAATGGGCTGCCCTGGTCATGCTGGTATCAATACAAGCACTTTATACAAGGTTAAAAATATGTATCTTCTGTACTCTGACCAGAAATGAACCCCAAATCCAGCATTCCTGCCCAATTCAACACAGAACACATCATTAACCTACTCCAGAAGCATTCAGAAATGCATTGATCTGCATTCCTTGATAAGGACCAGAAATGTCCCTGTCCCCAAACCCCAGAGGTGGCCAGACATGCCACAGGTCCCTTCGTTCTGTCCAGCTCAGCAGTGTGGCACAGGGCTCCTGGGGTTCACCACCAGGACAGGGCCAGCTGTGGCTTCAGGTCACCACGGCACTGGGACATGATGCTGCTCATCCCAGGCAGCACGTGGTAGGAAATCAAGTCTGGCACGAGACATGGCTCTGCTTTGGCCAAACAAATACATTTTCAGTGTTCAGAACAAACTTCGTATTTTAGGTATTACGGAAAACTTCCAGCAAAAAGATGTTTAGATATTAGAATTTCTATTTCTTGGTAATCAACATTTTTCTTCAACTTTGCCATGAGGAGTTATTAAAGCACCGAGTGACTGGGTTTGTTCTCTCCAGCTACCAGTAGCGTACCCCACACAGCCCCTTCTCCCTTCCATTGCCATCTAGACCAGCTCCAGCTCTCTGGGAGCAAGGCATGCAATCAGAACAATAGGAAATGCAATTTCTGATGACTTAAAGATCATTGGAACAGTACAAAACATTAAATTTTAGAACAATAAAAGTGTATTGTTTGCTTCCATTTATTTCTGCAAAACATTTTATGTTGTTGCTGAATTCTGCAGCTGTTTCTGTCCTTGCTAACCCTTCTCACAGAAGTGGGTTTGCTTCCTTCTGAAGGTTACAGGGAAAGGGTGACTGTGCTGTGTCTTTGAATCCCTGTTGTTGGTTATGCCTGGCTAGGAATGAGCACACTTCAGTAATGGTCATCACTCACAAGTTCCTGACCCACTCCCACAAATGCAACTCCACCTTCCTGGGTTTTCTTGTCTGGGAGCTGCTCTACAGTTGGGTTTAACACCTTGACAGACAATCTCGGCAGCAGAATCGTCCTGGTGTTAGTGTTACCTCTACCAAACTTCACAAAAATGCCATCAGGAAGGCAGAGAATGAAGTGAGTGTTGCTGTGAGGTAGGAAGGTGCCAAGTCTTTCCTCCTCCCTAACCAGCAGCAGCTCCATGGTCCAAAAAGAAGGGAATGGGGACTCATGGGTGGCTCTCGGAGCAGAGCTGGGGCAGAGTAATAACCAGGTCTCTCTGCTAATGCGGGACCAGGTTAAGGAATGAGGTGATGCCGTCACAAAGCTTTCACTCAATTTCATTTCAGTAATCCACCCAGGGTGGTTATTAGCAGATGCACTCAAAGGAGATGGCGAATCCTGGACAATGGTGTGGTAGAGCAGCCCAGCAAGGGGAATAGGCTTTAGGATCAAAAGGACACATGAAAACACCTCCAGGATGGCTGAAAGTGCTTGTTTGTCTTTTACTGCTGCCTGTAAGAGAGCTCCTGCTGTCTCGAGCTGGCTGGAAGTTGTTCACCTTGGCTCCTTTAGCATCTCCAGCCCAAGGGATACAAGGGATTTGAGCCTCTACAGACTGATTAAACAGACATCATTAACATTTGTCATCAGCACACTTCAGATCACAGTATTAGAGACCACATGTGGAGCAGACAGCAGGCCAAACACTAAGCTAATGGAGAACCGAAGAGAATGATGGGTTACTCTAATAAATAGCAGATAACTGGGGAAAAAAAACACTAGAGACTAGACTTCTACCCAAAAACATAGTGGGTGCTAACTCCAGAAGTCTGTAAAATGTTTCAGCTGCAATATTATCACTTGGGCAAAAACAAACAAACA
>VYZQ01052693.1:0-13906 GCA_013400655.1 Mystacornis crossleyi | reverse complement strand
AAAGTCAATATCTCATATTATTTTCTCATGGTGTAGAAGAGTTAAAAATATTTTTTAAATTAGGAATATGACCTCAAACATTTTAAATGTATTCTCCCCCTTTCCTCATGGATATATTCTGGAGATGGTGCTGTGCAGGGCTGGGAGTTGGATCTAATGATCCTTGTGGGTTCCTTCCAACTCAGCTTATTCTGTGATTCTGTTTTACCTTTGTAACATATTTTGAATTGTTACATATAATAGATGAGTATTTATTCCTGCATATCCATTTTACTTCACCTCATTTTTTTTTTTAATGTTATTGTGTGGACATATAAAGAAACCCACCACAAATACTTTATTGCTGCTTATGTTAAAACCTTTAACAGTTTCATAAAATTTTCCAATAGCTACTGTTATATAGTTATACAAGGAGTTGCCCATCTGAATTTATATTTAAAGATATATTTAGCTAATAAACCAAGGCAGGGTTAACAACAGAAGTAGAAACCATTCCTACCCCCCAAACCAAAAGCCCATGCAATAGATTCATTACATTCATATTATCCATGTATTTCTCACCAGCAGAAGAAAAACAAGATCAAATCCATTAAAATCTCTGCATGAAGAGCATGACATACCAATGAAGCCTTTAAGACTGGAACTAGACGAGGCAACAAGGGAATAGCTTTTTCAGCAGCACCTTCAACCAGAAGCAATTCTTTAAAACCCTCCTTGGAAACAAAAGTATAGGGATGTTTTGTCTCTCTTAGTCCCTGTTGCAAATGTAAAACATGACTTTCTTAATAGTGAGCCTTTTTTTAAACAAAAACACATTTTAAAAGTTCCACATAGCATGTTTAGATTTTGTCAGATCAGCTCAAAACATGAAGTACACTAACTCCACCATGTGGAGCCACTAGGTACAACTCTGCTCACAGAATATTCTAATAATTTTTCTTTTAGAGCATTGAATATTAAAACTCACATCATGAATACTGTCAATTCAATCAATACTTGTACTTCACTACCTTTAATCTAACAACCCAAGGTATTTTTTCAATGAGACCATGAACTAGAACAGGCTATGTAAAGAGGCTTTGTACCCTGAAGAAAAAAAAGAATAGAAAGTGAACTATGAAAGGAAAGACACCCGACACGACATACCTCTGTATGCAATACTAAAAACTTGTAGATAGTACAAAGATGCACTTCTAGAAAAGGCGTGACTGGAAAAACTCAAAGATTTAAAGCCCTGTGGCTGAAGTCTTTTTTCTTAACATAATAGAAGCTTCAAGTTATTTAGGAATTGATAGTTTTGTTTAATCTTAAAAGAAAACAAAGAAAAAAGTAAAAAACAAAGGGAAAAAATAAACAAAGAAAATAAAAAGGAAAAACAGAAAAAAAAGAAAAAAGAAAAAAGAAAGAAAACAAAAAAGAAGCCACCTTAGTATATGCACTTTATTCTAGCTGCAACATTGGATTCAGCCATTGGATCACGTTTACTTAGACACCTGAATCATTTTTGGTAATAAATATCACGGATGTTTCTGAGAAAACAGAAGCCTCAACATAATGTATAGTATTTCTCTTCCACTAATTTACAGGATCCTATTTCCACTATTTCCTATTTCCACTGTACTATTTCAGTCTATTGAGGAGAGCTTTCTTACTTCATAAGGTAGGCTTTATATACAAAAATAAGCAAAAAAATTTAGTTTACAAAAGAATCTGCAAAACCACAAATTTCATTCAACAGTTGGAAATCTGAGATGCACTCTTGCATTTGATCAGTATCTTGAAGATTAAACAGCTTTACCTAGCTCTCCCAGAATGCTCTAACTAAAGAACTACAAATAGCAATGTTCTTGACCATTTTCATTCATACAATATCCTCACAAGTGGTTTTTTTTTTAATATTTCCCTAGTAGCTGAGCCTAAATTAGCTAGCTTAGATTGTTTAAAAACGGTTGTATGCTTAATGTTGCAAGAAATTGAGTTTACCTCTGCCAATGTTATAAGGAGAGGATCAAAGGGAACAGTTTCAGGAAGGCAGTCCCACTGCAGTTTGTGCTTTACTGATCCATGCACTAACCTATATAAAGAACAAAGTTTTAAAGAATTAACAAATAATAATACATAATTTATTGCTAACACTATTTGCTTTAAATGTATCACCAATTCGCTTGTTGTATCACTACATTCTATACACAACTGCAATACATAAGTGCTCTCCTTAGTGAAGTAACAGGATCACAGAATCAACTAAGTTGGCAAAGATCCCTGGGATCATCGAGTCCAACCTGTGTATAAGTATAATGGTTAACAGTGTAATTATAATAAATTCCCCAAATATGGCAGATTTTAAATTCCGCTCCTAATCACATAGAAATCAGAAAAATTAAGTTATAAAAATGATAGCTGCCTCTCATGCCAACACAGAAGATATTTGTAGTGGTTTGATTCGCATTTTCCCCTTTCTGTGAGATAAGAACAGGGAGGAATACAAAGCAGGCACCAAACTTTAAAGAATATAATGAAGTTTATTACTACAACTAAAAGTAAAATGGAATAAAAATTTTGCTTTTTTAACTTTAACAAAGGTTGTTTTAACAAAACAACCTTTTGCTAAGTTACTAATTTTGGTAAGTTCATCAAGAAACATTTTCCTCAAATAGAAACTGGTAAGGGAAATCAGCTGACACCGAAAAAGATCATATTGGAATTTACTATTTATGCCTAAGATACAAATAAATGTATTAATGTATTAATATTCTGTATTAATGATTATTTTATACAAGTATATACACGTGCATTTTATTAACAATGACTTATATTTTTGTAAATTAATTCTGCATCCATGTGACAAAACACTAGTGTTTATTGTCTAGGCAAATATATAACTAAGTAACTTAAAATATCCTAAACTATTATTTAGAAGTAGTTTTGTTAATATTTTATATTCCTGAAAACTACAGAATAAAAATGTTCAATAAAATGTTGTCATACTACTAACTTAAGATAAAAAAGGCTGTGAAATGTCGACTTACTAAAATGGCACTAGAGAAGTAAACACATTTACCTGAAGAAATTGTTTGCAAAAGAGATTTAGGAAACCAAGTGTGCACATACTTAACTATTCTTTAAAAATGTGGCTTTGATATTAATACAGCATAAAAAAAAACAACAAATGAAGACAATTTCAAAGGCATGGAAAGTTGCTTTCTGCTCTGAAAAGACATAAGTATTAGAAATTTTTCCAGAAATTAATGGAATCAAACAACCTAACTAAAAAATGAAACATGAAGAGATGCATTTCATAATATAGTTAGTAAAAATAAAAACCAATCCAACACACCTGCATGGAATGCCACCTCTAGCATAGGTAGCAGCAAATGCAGTTGGTGGTTGAGAATAAGGACCAAACTGTGAGGACAGAAAAAAAAAGCATTATTTATTCATAACAGTAATGTTTTATAGCTATTATGAGTATGTTAAAACTGAAGTTTACCAAAAACTGAACTTAATTGTGTAATTCTAAAAAGAGCTGCAGCTATGGGGTGGAAAATATGGAAGGAACACACTTATGAGAAAACAGCTTTTAAGGCTCATCTGGCTGGGGAGTTGTTAAAATGAATAAGAATATAGAATCAATGGTCTCCTGATGGAATAACTTTATTTTTCTATTTGTTTTTGAAAATGGTAATATTAAAATTTTACAGATTCTCTCCTTAGAGGATCGAGGAATTCCCACTTCCCTGAAGCTCTTGTTATATTTGTAACATACAGAAAGCAGTTTTACTGCAATTCCATCTTGATCTGAGTATAGGCAAAAGTACACAGTGGCAAGATGTGGGAGAAACACCAAATATTGGGCAAGATGGTGGGAGGGCACTGGAAAAGAACAGGAAGGTTCACACTGGGTGAGAATGTAGGAAGGACACACTGGAGAAGGACACTAGGACTTCCATGCAAGGAAAGGCTGCACAAATTTGTTTTCTATCATATACATGCTCCTTATGCATATGAAATATTATATTATTTACTAGCATGATCATTCAATGCTGCTTCCCAGGTTATACGCCTTATCACAAAGTATTCAGAAGGAAATACCATGAAATCTCAATTTTTGTCTTTTGAGTGTTTAAACCTACATTAAGATTAGTAGAATTGTGTTCAAGGCTTAATTTCAGTCATTGTGCTACGTGCAAAGAGATTTCAGGTAAAAAGATGCCCACATTGAAGTATGCAGGCTCTGTTTATCAGCAAAGTACTTCTGCATTTAATTCACTTTCCAAAAAGCCTGTGACATTACTAACTGTCCAAATTATATGGCCCAGTGGTGATCTATAATTCATGCATTCCTTGCTTGTTCTCCAGGCATGTGACTTCCATAAAATAAACAACTCCTTTCATTACTATTCTCCCGAGAGCACAAATTTTTCCTGAAGCATTACATAGTCACAGTAACTGTGAATTTCAAATAATGCTCACCAGCAATTAATTTTCCAGATTTAAATGAAGCCTTGAATACCTTCAACATGCCACCTGATTCTTGGTTTCATTGCATAACTGAAATAAGTTCCTCTAAAGCAGCAGGTGCCAAAGTTTAGAAGTACAAGAAAAAAAACAACAATCCTTTTTAATGTTTAGCTCTAAATCTCTTTCTAGGTCAACAGTACATAGAAAATAACAGTTACCATTTAAGCCACAATTGTACCAAAATACATTTTTATAAAAATGTATAAACAATGTTATACTTCAAGCATTTGAACTTAGATAAGGAATATATGATATGAAAGATATGATTAATAATGAAAGTTTAATTTCCATTAAAAAAAATAGGATCAGAAGAAACATGTCCTGCATGCCATGTCATAAAGTAAGGAAAATTCTTCAAACCACAGATGGATTTTGTCTAAACAAAACCACCATCGCCTATACATACCGGATCAATAGTTTTAGGATTCAGTTTGTCACTAGGCTTTGGCTGTGATTCTGAAGAACATGTCTTGCTTTTCTGTGCTGCAGTCTTTGTTTTTATTTGGATGCCTGATGACATTCTTAGAACATTGCTTCCTACCAAAAAAAAAAAAAAATTTAAAAACATAAAATAATTTTCATTCCTATATGGCAGAATATCAAGGGTTAGAATCCCCAGGCTTAAAGACTGACATTAACAAACAATCAAGTAAATCTGAGTAAGTGCACTAGGAAACAAATGCTTATTCTTATATATCAGACACAGTGCAAGGGATAATTGTAATAGTCTTGTTACTCCATCTTTCAAATCCACACATTCCCTAACCTGCTCCTCTTTACTTGTGTTCTTTGAGAAGCAGCCAGAATGTGTTAGATACAGTCTGCTATTAAGGCAGCCTACAGAAATCCGAGCAGCAGTACAGGGCTCTGCAGAAGAGTCCAGAGTCAAATAGGGTTGGGTGCAGTTACATCAGAAGAAAGCAACGATTTGAGGAACGTCCAGGATGAAGGAATGAAGCTAGTACACTCAGGACACAAACCCCGAACCACAATCAGTAAGAGATGAGAACAGAAATGTAAGGCAGGAAAAACACAGAAAATGAATTCCAGTTCCAATAAGAATGGAAGTACTTTTTTAAAAAGAGTGCAAAAATAACTTTGTCTACATCCTTAAATACTGATTTAAGTACACTTATCTTCTGTAAGTCAATGCACCAGCTACACATCACTACACATGTATGTAATTGGGTTAAAGTGTCCCTAATAAAATAGTTCTCAGCCTATTTAACACACTAAGTCTGATACTATGATAAATAATATAAATTATTACAGGGAAATGACAAGAGTTCAAATATAAATAAAATTATAAAGAGTGAAAATGCTAGTTTTCAATATTATTAATGTTCAGCAGTTTTTGCTGTGGTGTATTCTGCATGAAAAAAAACCCAATTTAGTAAATAAGGAATTAAATTCCAATAGTGAAAAAGAAATTACACTATGTAGAGATGAAAATAATAGGAAGCCACACACAGAAACAAACATTGCCTCAGGGATGAGCAGAGTGCTCGCTATCCAGCCATCATCCTTGATGACACCTGTCTTTCTCAAAAACATGATTAAAGGCCAAATACTGAGATCAGGATGAATCAGAGAGACAGATTTTTTTTGCCACGCTACTTTCTCACCCTCAGCTCTACCAGCCACCTGCTCTAATCTCTGCTAGACTCTTGCACATGCAGTCTTTGTTTAGCTTGGCTATTCTAATTCTTCTCTCCAAGCAGGATTTCCAGTCAGGTACCTTTGTCATCATCTACATTATGAAATCTTTAGGATTGCTTCAGTTTCTGATAAGTGGTAAGGTCCCAGCACATATGTAAATATGCTGTCTTTATGACTTGTGGAAAGAATTAAATTAAGTGCCTAAATTTTACTGAATGTTGTGAAACAATGTATAATAAAGATTAGCAAATTAGTAAAATACAAAACAAAACTAAAATTGAAAGTTTAAATCAATACTTCTTGACTGATGATTTAATCAGAACTAGTGATTCAAATCAGTTCACCTACTGTACATCTTGTTTTCTCCTTCCTACCATTTCCAGAATGTGGCCTGTCTCCACTGAAAGTCTTTTTAAAGGAATTAATATACCAAAATTAGACAATTAAGTCTCTTCAGAACACACCAAAACTTACATAACACTTGTAGAAACTATTTTGTTTGTAAAATGGAAGTCAAATGGAAAACATTAATATAGAAAGAAATCCACTGATTTTGTTTGTCCGTTTATTATCACAAAATTCTAATCACATTAGAGTTAGAAGACAGATTTTTAACTGTCAGAAAAGTAAGAATCAAGATGGTTTTATACTATAAAAACCCCAGATAAGTTCTTTACCGTAGCAGCATATATCACAAAATAGTGCTGTCAGTCTCAGCCTTTGAAATGTACAATTGCTCATAATACAGTCAGCTTGCTAATACCTACATAAATATTTTTCTCAGAAAAGAATTCATAATTCAGGTGTATTAATTTTTTCTATTTTCCAAGTAATCAAGATACATGCCAAGGTACATTAGGTTTTAACTAATGACAAAATCCAGAGAAGTCAGTGGTTGTACCATGAGAGAAAGTAAACACAAAAAGTGTGACAATAAGCAGGAACAATGTCAGCCTTTCAGGACAAACTAAAATAGGAGTAATGAACAGTGATAATGATTTTGTAAAAATGCAACTGGGTCAACATGCCAACGTACTGGCAGGAAAGGAGGTAGCACTGAGCAGAAAAGGTACTTTTCATAAGGAGGTCTCACTCTCCAAAGATGAAAGTTCTTGTGTAGTGAGGAGCTGGAAGGGTCACACGTGTTTGCAGACAGATCAGACGGCTGAAGCACGGCTGTGAATCAAACAAGCGACATACGAGGTTTGATACAGAAGTGACCCATCTACTGGCAGATGAGAGACTTCAAATAAAGGAGCGACACTTTAAACAGAAATAGGAAAAGCGCTTTCAAGAGACATCTGTCAAAGGAGGAAAAGTGCAGCCTGGAGTTCGGGTTCTAGAAGTCACTTAAGGCAGGCAGAATGGAAGTCAGTAGGATCTGAAAGGCGAGGTTGCTCCCTTACCCTGCTGAGTGCCAACTCTACCGGAGTGCAGAAGCAGAAACAGATGAGGGGCTTCGAGCACCGTCACCGTCGAGAGGCTCAGGCAGCGAAGCTCCGGAGAGTTCCCACAGAGCCACCGGCCCAACCCTCACGAGCCCCGTGGGATATCCAGGGGCTCAGCGGGAGCACGAGGCGCAGCCCCGCTCCCCTCGGCCTCTCTCCCGTCCCCCGGCTCCCGCTCCCTGGGCACGCCGGGATCCGGGCAGCGCCGTCCCCGCTCCCCTCGGCCCCTCTCCCGTCCCCCGATTCCCGCTCCCTGGGCACGCCGGGACCCGGGCAGCGCTGATCCCGCTCCCCTCGGCCCCTCCGCACCGCAGACGCTTCCTGCCGGTTGCCAGGGAAACTACGGGCCGCCGGCAGCCCAAACTTCCTCCGTGCTTGCTGCAGACGGAGCGACAAGGAGACTGAAAGATCGATTTGGGGGGGGAGCGTTTCAGCCTACCGTGTACGCTGTGATTAGAATGAGAACAGTGAATTTTCAGGTGACATCGCCACTCAGTTTTAGCCGCTTCTAAAATACCTTTTCAGCTATACAATCCACTTATACAATAGTGAAAGTTCCATTGGAAATACAGCATCACATCTGAATGTGGTAAATGAGCTTTTGGGTAAAAAGCTACTTTTTAACTTGACCACGAGAGTGCTTGCATGCTTTCCTCAACAGATGTCTATATTCTTTCATGCAGACAAAAATAAATCTTCAAGCAAAATGTTTCCTTGGTTTGCCTAAATAGCGTGGGATACAAGCTTTCCACCATTGCATTCTTTCTCACTTCTGTCATTTCTACTGCAGAACTGAATGTGGGTAAGAGAGACTATTTTCCTGATTTTCCACAGGAAAAAAATTGCACTGACAGTGTTGAAAAGTAGTTGTAGACTATTTAAAAATGCTATTTGCGTTAAATTTTGGGTAATGCAGGCATTTCATAATTAGTTTTATCCAACATAAATACTTTGTATCTTCCAATAATAAGGAGTCAAAAGTGAGGACTTTTGCAGAGTTAAAATAGGGCTGCGTAACTGAGTCATTGAAATGCATTAGTGCAACATACCATCTGGAAATACAGAAAGAAAAAAAAATCTATAAAAAATATCGGGGAAGGGAAGATTTCTATTTTTTCTAAGTGTTTTTAATTAAACTCAAGAGACATTATAGCACTTTAACAGAATCATTTTATTGTTCCACAATACTGAAGGCAATAGAAAAATGGATGTCTTTTTATCCAAAAATTTTATGGACTGATAAATGATCTCAGAAAAAATCCAATATTTGAAAAGCAGACCATGAAAATCTTTGAAAAGCACACTAAAAAATGCAAACCAGCATGATCATTTCCAGAATGAGAAAAAATCTGCTTTTCTTTTGAGCAAGGTTTATTTTTAGTTCAGTGTTTTAGTATAATTTTATACATGTATGTGCTATAGCTGTTTTGCGAGTACAGAACAGACCACAGCTGTGGAATATAGTAGTACAATTCCTAAGTCAGTAGGAGGTGTGCACTGCTGTCTAGCATGAAACAAAACCCCACTGATCAGCTCCATGGAGTCAGCAGCTCCCACTGAGTTCACGGAGGCACAGAAACGACTGGGTTGTAAAAGGACAAGTAAGACTCCAGTCTCTGTGCAAGAACAGGGCTTAGTTCAGAGTTCAATCATTTTCCTGAAAAATGCAAAATAAGAGAGTGTCATGGTCCTGCAGTGTGTATGGTACCAGGGGGAGTCCTACTGTTCTTGGGGGGTTGAATGCACAGCAAGGCTCAGCCACCTGAGTGCAGGTAACCTGGTATTTTGGGTGGGCTTGGTCCTCTTGTGTGGGAGCCTAACTCTCCCATGTGGGAGATATAAAGACTAAAATGATCCTAAATTCCTGGAGTAGGATAGGATGAAACTGTATCCTTATATATACTTTTCTAACGTGCATGAAATTTTAATAGTTAGGAAAAGAGAAGTTCTAAGGTTAAACGAATGTTCAGTCCCTACTGATTCCTACAGTATGATCTTAATATGGTTTTTATTACACCTGTCCTGTGCATTTGCAGATCCCCTGTTCTTTGAGTAGGCTCTTCATTATTATAACTGGCCTTGGATTTTCTCACTTGATATAGATACTGGGAATATCGATCAAAATGCTTGTAATAAAACATATTTGTTTAAAATAAAATGCTTTTCATACTGTATCTTACTGTTTTTGAAAGTTTTAACAGGAACTAGCCTGTGACGTTTTAAACATATTTGGCGAATGGACAATTTAGGAGGGAAGATACTGTATGATGACAGTATGGATCAACAAAACATGTCAAATTTTAGCATTTTTGTTCATTGTTATGATACCAGTTTGTAATGTTAAATATGGAATCACGACCCACTATTACTGTATACTTGTGTAGCATTAGCTCCAGTTATTATGGGTTTCTTCATTATGTATTTTTAGTTTGTTTAATTTAACTGCCATAAACCATCCTAAAGGCTTGAAAATAACTAAAGACAAAAAATATTAATAATTTCCAAAGAGTATTTATAATGAAAAGAAACTTATATGTTTGTGTTCAGTTGAGCATATAGAATACGAAAATGAAAGTTAACTCAGCACTGATTACTTACTTTTCTGTAATAATACTCAACCAATTTAAATAGAACCAATGATTAATTAATTATCTATAACTGCTGATAAAACCAATATGCAATTTGACTTCTTTTTTTCATTAGTCACAGTTAAATAGTTAATTACTGAGGGGGAGGAGAATTCACCAATGTCAAATGAATTCTGAGGATTATGAAATTAAAACTGAGGCTTACTGAAATATGGCTAATTGAAAGAACATCACATAAACCAGTCACATGTTAGATCTTTTTGTCTGAGCATATTTATACCTTTGTTAAGCTAATTCATTTGGCATGGTTTAGACTTGGCATGTTGCCACAGCCAGTTGAGAAATGGTGGGGAGGATATTTCTTGACAAATGCAGGTTTTTGAATGTGGAAGGAAGGGAGTCGATACTTTAATTTTTGTCATCATTTAATTAATTTGCATTGTCAACATTTCCCTCTCTATTTGTAGCAGCTTTTCTGTTAGACAAGAAGTGGTTTATGATGATTTGTTTGCTATATTTTTCTAAATACAAGAAAGAGATTAACAACAGACTTAGAAATTGACTAATTTTTCATCTTAATATAGTCTTAAATGTTCATCTAATAATACACAAACATATATTTTCATTTGAGATTATTTTAGAAGCTTATAAACCAAGTGCAATTTTAACCAAGTTGGGAGCTGACAACTTGCAGCCTAGTAAGAACAGTAAAAGAACAAAACATGTTTCCTCAACGTATGTGGTAATTCCTTTCATTTCTCCAGAAACTCTGAAAAGTTAGAAATTCTCACTGGTCTTTCAAAAAGTTTAAAACAGAATTCTAGGTGTGTGTTACTTAGATAGTCTTCAAATACAATTCCACAAAGCTTTTAACCTGACTTAACCGCTCCATGTGCTTTATAAATAGCCCTCTATAAAAGAGGAGTTGCTTTACAGCGTTTGGCAATAAATGTGAGCTACAGAACAGATTGTAGACATCTAATTGTAGTTTTCAGGTTTGTCTGCAAAGACTAAATGCTCCAGGCACTTTCATTGACAAGTGTTGCATCAGATGATTAGTTCAGTGCCTGTCAAGTTGATGGACCTGTGAATATGCCCTTTTATCTTCAGTGAAAATTGGCGTGAAACAGCATCACTTCAGTTGAACAATTCTGGATAACAGCCCATAGATTCTATTGGATTGCTTACTCTTTTTCTGTGATACACCAGAAATTATTTGATTGCCTATTATTAAGTGCTAAATTGCTGTAGGGACTTTGGATTAGCAGGTCAAAGTCCAGTGTAAAACTCAGAGGCAAGGTCCCAAGAAACAGACTGACCTACAGGAACCTTCAGGTTTTGATGTTTCAGAGCAACAAAAATTCATATAGGTATGACTCCCAAATTTACAAACTTAATGAGATTCCTAATGAGTATCATGGAGTACATGGAACACAGGGTACTGTTAGTGTGCAGACATGGTGCTTTGGGTATGATTTGTGAATGAAGACGCAAGGCTGAGCACGATCAGGTAGTTGCATGGACAACTGCAGTTAAATTCCACACCAGGCTTTTTGATTGCTCTCAAGGACATCCTGCTGATCTGAAATTATTGGGAAATTCAGGTTTTAGCATGAACATGAGTACCTGAGTGAGTCAGAAAAATTTATCTCCATATAGATATAAAGATGCTAACTCATCATTGCTCCACTTTCCTTTGCTTAATGAAGTGTTTAGAGCAGCTCTGCAATGATCAGTTATACTTGTATTCATCTTTTACCCATGGCCATACAGAACCAATGTCCCCGTCTCCTGTATATAGCTAGTACTACCAGGAGCCAAGGTAGACCAATTATACCCATCCTTCTGTGAATTTTATCACCTTAAAAAGTGAAATTAGGATTAAAATGAGACATGTCAGGATTTGGTTTTTTCCTGATTTGTTTAACTTTTCATATTGGCAGTTTGAATTTGCTCTTTCTGATGCCATTTCTGGTGATGCCAATTGCTCAGGAAGGACAATTCATGCCATTCCATCACCCAGATGCTGGCAAAATGACAGTTACTTCTGTAAAACTACTTTGCTTGTTTATGGGGAGAGATCCATTCCCACAAATTTAGTCATAAAAGAAAGAGTTAGGAACCTCCATTTCTTTGAATCAGTAAATCTGAGTTTTATGATACTTGATTTCCTGCCTCCCTGTTCATAATTTGTCTCAGGAGTCTGAATCAGAGCATTTCCATAGTTAAACACCTAAGAAGAAGATTCACCTAAAGTATCAAAGATGATCTGGTGATGACCACCACTGATTCATAGAAAAAGTAAAGGAAAAAGCTATGGTTTCAGAGAAAAGTAGTTGACAAACAGCTGGGGAAAAAAAAAGGGGCATTGGATATACATTTGTGATTTCTTCTCTGAAATTCACAATTGTCAAAGTTTTCAAAGGTAACAAAAGGTTTTGAAAGCGGTGCTAGAAGGTTCACTGGATTATGGAAAGTCTGTTTTTGCCTGATTTGTACAGACTTGAACCCAGACTCTCCTGCCTCTCAAACCTGACAAAGACGTGGTGATATCTCAGTATTATTCTCAATTGCTTTAGGGCATAGCAATGATAACCTAAATTTTCCCAGAGTACAAGCTTTTATTAACTATTTTTTTTTTTGCTAAATAAGTGCAGATATTCGTAAGTAGAAACAGAATGAAAGAATGTGTCTGTGAACATAGTAATCCTGAAGTTGAAGTAATACCCAACATCACAGAAAAAAGTGAAAGAACTAGAAAACAACACATTCTCTTTATAAATCAGAATCTACCTTAAAAAAATGCAAAGGATATTAAAAGATGACTACTTTATCACAACTTTGGTTGCCTTGGGAAATGTTCACCACTATTTTATATTGCAAGTACTCTTATCTAGTATGATACATGCCACCCCATGCAAATAGAAAAAGATTAGTAGTGTGGCCTTCCTCTGCCTTGCAGAGAATGCCATTATTCTCTTCCTGCTGATTTTTGTGAACTTGGAATTTGATTTTAAGAAAAATAAAAAAAATTCTTATTGAATAATGTTCTTTAAATACAACACAGACATGAATGAGCTCTAACTGTACTCACCAGAATGTTTTTCTATAATTATTTGAAAAGAACCCTTCCCTATTAAATTTCTAAGGCAGGATAAATATCATTTAAATTCTACTGAGAGAAATAATTAATCAAAGTTGAAAACTTGCACCTCATTGTCAGGGTGCTGCTATGAGGGCTGATTGACATGTTTTCCCCATCAGAGTTGAATAGCGAGAGAAACCAAAACCAGTTGAGGCACACACTGCAGTTTTGTGTTTTCCCACTTGGTGGCAATGATTCCCTCTCTTTCCTTCCCACTTCTGTGCTTCCTCCCAACAAGCTGCTGCTCTGCATTATGCTGCCTCTGATCAGAGGAAGAAACAAGGGAAAAATCATAGTTTTCAGTTACTTCAAATATCAAAGATGGCCAAATAGAGGAGTTTGTTAAATGAAAATGTAAGTATGTCATAGTTCACTTGTCAGAGAAAATGTGTTCTTTGATAGGAATTTTTTTACCAGTTTTATCCGACTCTAGGGCAGAAATCAGTAGCGGTATATAAAGTATTGAATAAAAGCAAGTTTACTGGACTTTATAGCCCTTCACAGAATAATGCAAATAATTTTGTGTAGTGATTTTGTTTGCATTT
>VYZQ01052692.1:74966-100483 GCA_013400655.1 Mystacornis crossleyi | reverse complement strand
AGTGGGAAAACTCTCATGGACTTCAGTGGCATCAAAATTAAAAGAACAAATCTGGAAATTTTTTTCATTTTTAGATCTTTTGGATCATTTTGGAAATGTAACTGTAGATATTAATATGGAAAGTCAAAATATGTTATCCTCTAGTTGTTATTATTTATAAGAAAAACTATCATATTAATAATGTAAATAGATATACTGATTCTGTTTACTATATTAAAGAATTCAACTTCAAGCAAAGCTATGATATAACACATTATCACTCTCCCTGTTATACAGATGCAGAAAACAGAATTTGGAAGTGTTAATGTAATTAACATGCTCAAAAACAAAGTGAAAATCTATGTCAGAGCAATGCAAAAAACTCAGAATTATTTGGATCACATCACCACCTTCCTAAGTGGTGAGTCATTCCTTGCTCGTATCGGCTTTAGAAGCAGATTAGATATTGATGCTATGGGAAAGGCTGTTTTATAAACCTTTTATGAAAATCTTATCAAACAGCTCCACCAACTCAAACACTTTAGGATCCATAATTAGAAGCCCACAATAAAAAGCTTATGTCACCTTAGAACATGCAACATATTGTTGCAAAAATATGCATTAAAATTGCACTGAAATACATCTCTATGTTGGTGAGCTTAAGGCTTTGTTCATTACAGCCTGCCCTTGTACAACTTTCCCATTATCTCATAACACTTGATGAATGCTCAGACTTATTCTTCAAGTTTGGAGAGTTTTAAGCTAGTCTGACATAGTATTCTTTTGCTTTGTCAAAATATTTCCTTATCTGGTTTCACTAACACACAAAAGGCATAGACTGCCCTTCATTTCATTGTTCACATATTTGTAATAATGGCACAAAAAAAATGAGTAAGACTGCAAGATGATAAAAAGAGTTTGTATACTTAGTGATGCCCATCAGTGTGTCTGAGTGCTGACAGACCATCTCACAATAATTATTTGATGGAGAAGTTTAACTTCTCTGTTTGTGAGAAAATTATGGTTTAACTAAGTATATCTGGTATTTAAAAATAGGTGTCTTTTTTATTTTTATCTTTTATTTTTTAAAATTGTTTCATCCAAAGGGAAGGATAGTGAAGAGATCTCTACCAATACTGTGATTACTGTCACTCTTTATCTCCATTTCATCTTTTAAATTAAGCTCTCATCATATCATATTCTCTTCCATTACTGGATGACTACAATCAGGATTGAGACAGGAGCACTGACATATAGATACCTGAAAATTTATTGCCCTAAATATTTTTTTTACAGACACCTTAACACTACATTTCAGAGGGAAGTCAGGAAATTCAAACATCCCCTCCTCAGAAACAGCCTGTGTAGAACTTTTCTAATGCTAACACTTGTTTTTGATTAGTATTTTTAAAGTCAAGAAAATTCCCTAATACTTTGTTTTAATTTAATTAAAATATTATTTCTTTTCTTGAGTCTTGTTTCTTTCTTTATATTTTTCTGTGTGCATATTTTAGAGTAATATCTTTTGTACTCCTATGTTTTTCTACCTATAAAACACTATCAAGAGAGTTTGTGGGCCTTAGAATATCTGTCCAACCATTCCTGGTGGACGCCGGTGTAAAAGCAAACAAGCAACGGATAGAAAATAAAGAGAGCATGTGATGAAAAAGCAGAACTTCTTGAAAATTTACCGAAAGATGAAATAAAGTGATACTTTGATTTAATCACAATACATTTCACAACTTAAAAAAAGGTTTTCTGTCCAGTTTTCCTTTCAAATTTTCCTTTCAAAAAAGTGAAGCCATTCCCTTGAAACTGAGATCCTTCTGTGAAGACATATGACTGAAATGGTCCTTCTGAAAAGAATTGCTACTAGACAGGTATGCATAAAAGTTAGAAAAAGCTTCAAAGTAATTTCTTTATTTACAAAATTAATTTACTACCTGCACTGACTAATATCTGTTAATCAAAATTATTTCTGGCAAACTCAAACGAATCATGACCATTTCATTTTTCCTGTCATAATAACAATCAGATAATTTTAAAACAATGTGGACTCCTAAGGTAATACAGGCTCCACAGTGAATATATATATTTAAAAAATANCCTTAGAATATCTGTCCAACCATTCCTGGTGGACGCCGGTGTAAAAGCAAACAAGCAACGGATAGAAAATAAAGAGAGCATGTGATGAAAAAGCAGAACTTCTTGAAAATTTACCGAAAGATGAAATAAAGTGATACTTTGATTTAATCACAATACATTTCACAACTTAAAAAAAGGTTTTCTGTCCAGTTTTCCTTTCAAATTTTCCTTTCAAAAAAGTGAAGCCATTCCCTTGAAACTGAGATCCTTCTGTGAAGACATGACTGAAAGCTGGTCCTTCTGAAGAATTGCTACTAGACAGGTATGCATAAAAGTTAGAAAAAGCTTCAAAGTAATTTCTTTATTTACAAAATTAATTTACTACCTGCACTGACTAATATCTGTTAATCAAAATTATTTCTGGCAAACTCAAACGAATCATGACCATTTCATTTTTCCTGTCATAATAACAATCAGATAATTTTAAAACAATGTGGACTCCTAAGGTAATACAGGCTCCACAGTGAATATATATATTTAAAAAATAATATCCCTTGGAAGTGTGATAGTAAAGCGAAGGAAGTAAGATGATATTACTTGTTCCTTTACCAGGTATATCAAAATTAAAAAAAATTTTCAAACTCTCTAAGCCTTGGAGGAGACATGGCTAGAAACTCCCTCTTGGAAGGAGCTGCTCTGTGCTGGAGGAGGAACACCTCTGATGGGACTGTGGGTGCAGGCAACCCACCCCGGGGGTGGGACCCCCTGAGGGACTGTGGGAGACCCACATCAGGGCAGAAGAGAAGAAAAAAACAAGGAACACCAAAGAAAAACAAGTAATAAGGATTGAAGAGCAGAAAGAAACTACCATTTCATATGGGCACTGAAATCAACAAAGACTCCGCAACAAAGGCAGTCATCCTCATGAGACAGGATCACCTTAAGCTGTCACATGTCCTAAAACTTACTTCTTCTTTAGAATTTGCTGTTATGACTTCCCATCTTCATCAAAGAGCACTTTGAACTTTTCTCTTTAGTCCTAAGCATCCTAGGAAGCCATCTAAAAATAAAACCTCCAAAAAAACAGTGCTAGATTCTAAATACAAGTTAGAATAAACAGAAAGGTACATTCAAACTAAAAAGTCATTGCTTTCAGGCATGTTCCAACAGACGCACAATCCAGCAGTTACCTATGCTATAGATGATCTGCAATCCTGTTAAAAAAATAAAGTATGTTGTTATCGCCTCTGCATTGTTTCAGCCATTGGATCCAAATCAGCCTTAAAGTACCACTTTTCCAGGTTAATAGGACATCAAAACCAAATTCCTTTGTTACACAGTTGGCTTCTAAAAACTTAAATTATAACCTCTTGTTCTAAGTACTAATTATTAGGAATTTTTAATCTCATTAATATTCTACTGTCATAAGCCATATGAACAACCGAGAATGAGATGCTTATCTTTATCACTGCAAATTTAATTTAAGAGCTTCTGTGGTGAACAAGGTGTCTGAAAGCTTAAAATGTTGATTCACAGTTAAAGACAGTTTAGTTGAAGAATGAAGGGAACAGCCTGAGTCTGAATGAAGCAGAAGTCTGAAAGATTCAATTTGTTAAGTAGAATCATAGAATCATTTAGATTGGAGAAGAACGTTAGGGTCATCGTAAAACAAAACCCAAAAATATCTGAAAACAAGATGAGAAGTACAAAGTAATTTCTAGCTTTTTACTCACATAAATAATGAAGATGATCCAAAGAAAATCAGGGGAAAGCAAAATCTCACAAACAAGCTAAAACCAAGGACCCCAAAGGCCTTAAATTTAGATTTAAAAAGCTATTTACATACTAACACTACTGATTCACACTAACCACTATGAAAACAAGGGGTGTTAGCCTTCTAGTGTTTCTGTGTATGTCAGGCCTAACATTATCATAAAATGCTAAAAATCAACACAAGAACTATTCTGAGAAAGCAGTCTGCTTGAGAAAAAATTACCCACAGAAGCAAACTAAGGCATGATATTTTGTGGTATGGAAACCACATATTTGTGTTTCAGCAGAGGTAACAGCTACCGAGAACAGGTAATGCTCTTTCAATATTCATGTGTGCAAGCTGAGGCGCTGCAAAGGTGCACAGAGGTGGCACGTGCAATTCACGTTGCCATTTTGATAGCAGCTGCCACCTTCCATCATGTTCTCAGGGAAAGCACAGAGTGGAAGCCCTTACTTGAACATATCTTTGTGACTGCAATTTATTGTCATGGACTAAAATCAATGAGGCATAGCAGGTTTGGTTATACTGATTAGTGTGACATTAAATTATCTGTCCACCAGACACCATGGGCCACACCAAAGCTCCAATTAGTCTAGTATGCTGCAAACAGTAGCAAATATTTTGATAAAAATTATAAATAATATAGAGAGAACTACCATGTAAAATAAATAAGGAGTGACGATCTCAGAGATACTTTGAGGATTAGTCTGTTGGCTTTTAAGCAACAGCAACTTGTCCTATGTCAGTGGCTGGAACTGTGCATCATGGTGGACCTACTTTTGACAAAAGTTTGCAATAATTTTTAAACTGATTTTAAACTAATTTTTGCACCTGTAATGTCCTGTGACACAGATTCCAGGAGTTACTTCCTGTGTGAAAATATGCATCCTTTTCAGTCTTTTAATTGGATTTATAAGATATATATTTTACTCCAGATATGGGTAAACTAAAGGATTAGTGCACACTTTGTTATCTTTTATTGAATAATCAAGCCCATAAGAAAAATATTCCTCATATAAAATGATAGCTTAATATCTTTGATAGTTTTCCTTTTTTTAAAAGAACATAATCACAGTCTTCTCAGAAATGTCTGGACTAACCTTCATCCCTTTTTTTTCACTGCCTCTAGATAGGCTGCTCTGATTCTTTCTGAACATCCCGTCAATATGTTTGTGCCAAAGCTTTTTCTTTGTGTGTTAGTTTCATCTGTCCATTTTGTTCTTCAGATCCTTCACCAATTTTCCAGTGGAAAAGTCCAGCTTGCTGACCTCTAGTTCTCCAGATTACTCCAAAATTTTTTTTTATAGATTTTGTTTATCGTGTTTCTATAAAATGTGTGTGTGCGCGCGTGCGCGTGCCGGTCTGTCTGTCTTTAATGTAAACAGGTGATGCCCCTTTCCACTTCTGTATCTGATTATCTTCCTGGGATTCAGCTGCTTCCTGGGATTCAGCTGCTTTGCAGAAATGCCTGATAACTGCCATGAACCTTTTGGTCATACAGAAGGTTGACAGGTAACAATAGGTCAGTGTCAATTTTTGAACTTTCAGACTTATTGTTAGCTACACTTAGAAGCTCTTCAAGCTTTTTTTATGCTCTGCATCTTCTCATGATGTCCATCCTTGGTCAGCATGGATCACAGCAATGTCTTAAAGCACAAAAAAAGGCATCCATGAATGTGTATGTTTGAATTACCACGCATGTCCAATGCGAGATATTTCTGTAGTGCCTTAAAACTATCCTTGTCTTCTTTCTTTAACTGCACCTTATATATTTTATGCAAATCTGATGTCCCTTGTTTTCATGGATAGGAAGTCTGAGGTCTAATTAAGTCAAATCATCTTGCGTAACAAAATGAGATCATTTTATATTAAGCTTCAGTGTATGTTTCTTCCTTGTTCTAAAATAGTGCTTCTGTGAGCTGCAAGAAATTTCTAACCACAGAAATCTTTTCTCTAGCCAGGGTAGCTTGATTAGTTCCCTACTTGTACTGACAGTATATTTGTGCCTAACCTATGTGCAGGGGCTGAGGAAATTACCTGTGAAGCAGTTGTAAAAAAATCAGATGCAATAGCAAAACTTATTCCTGGGGGATAGTAGCCTTGCTATCTCCTCCTGACAGGCATGCTCATTACCCTGGCATGGAAGGAAGCAGGCTGGTTACTGATTCAGTTCCAGTTCTGCATTTTCCCCTAGAGTTGGCTCAATGGAAGTCAGACAGCTGACAATCTCAGCCAAGGAAAACTGCAGCACAGAGAACTGTAGCACTGCCTCAAGTCATTTGACTGTGCTTTCTGCCTCACAGTATTTCTCTCTCCAAGGTACAGCTCACAAACTTCAGCTTCAGATAGGAGTGAAAAACAGATTGAATTTAAATGCACAAATGTAATTTATGATCATAATTCATGAAACACACAGATACTGCAGTTTGTAAAGATAGCAAGTGAGGAAACTATAAATAAACTTCTGTCAGGAGTGAGAAACATATTCTCTAATATAAAATGCAAAGAATATGGGAATATTTTTGTGAGCATAATACAGCCTCATTCCATTTCAATGATGCTTCCTTGTCTGCCAAGACTCAGAAGTGACTGCCATTGCTACCAGATGATAAGCAGACAAAAAAGCATTTAAGATGAAAAAGATTAATCTGGCAGAAAAATTCTAACCATGAGAACTTTCAAACTGGGTATGTCTGCACCTTGAATCCCATCTTCAGTTCTCAGGCCCTCACTTCAAGAAAAACACTGAGGTGCTGTAGCCTGTCCAGAGAAGGGCAACAAAGCTGGTGAAGATTTTGGAGCACAAGTTTTGCGAGGAGTGGCTGAGGGAGCTGGGGGTGTTTAGTCTGGAAAAGAGGAGGCTCAGCAGGGACTTTACAGCTCTGTCTGAAAGGTGGCTGTGTCAAGGTGGGGGTTGGTGTCTTCTCCAAGGTAACACATAACTGGAAAAGAGGAAATAGCCTCAATTTGTGCCAGGGGAAGTTTAGATTGGATATTAGGAGAAGTTTCTCCACAGAAAGGATTGTCAACCACTGGAACAGGCTGTTGACAGAAGTAGCTGAGTCCCCATGTAGACGCGGCACTTCGGCACATGGCAGTGCTGGGTTAATGGTTGGATTTGAAGGTCTTACAGTTATTTTCCAACCTAAATGATTCTGATGTAATCTGTGATCAACTAGAAGAGAGTCCAAATTATTTCATTATGTGAGGAAGTGTACATTTTTTGCATAGGAAAATTCAAGAGAATTACAGGCAGAACTCTGTGTAGAAAGATGAAATTGCAGAGTATCTGGAAAGAAGTCAGGATGGCATTTGCTAGTCTGTCACGCATTAATTTTTTTCTTGCATTCAAGAAAAAAATTGTCTTAGAAAACGTTTCATTTGTTTGATTAAAAAAGTTAATCCTAAGAGCATAAAGCTATTTTTCCTGGCTTACCTATTTCTCTTTTTTACTTTTTCCTTCAAATGGCCACAATTCACGCTAATATATTCCTAAGCAAAAGGTAAAAGTACATGGTGGTACACAGGAAACAGGTCCTTTTATCAAAATCTGGCTGACCTAGTGAGGGCTTCTCTCTGTTCGTTTTGGCTTTCTTGAAGCACAGCACTACAGTAAGTGCTGACAGTAGAATTACGCCAAAAGGGAAGTGACAGGAAAACAGCCCATTAGTATCTTTTCTATTGATCATATGTCAGCTTTTTTATCTGTAACAAATGCTTTTTATTTCTGTTTTAAAATACAAACAAACAAAAAAAAAATCAATGTTTTCTCCAATTCTGTAAATGAGTCAAAACAAAAACAGGTGAACATGGTAGTGAAATGAGCAATACAAAGACAGAAGAATCAAGGAAATTGTAACAGCAGCATCTTTTTACTGAGGGTTGCAAGATCTAACGACCACAGCAAAGAAGCTAAACCAAGTTTACTGAATGCAAAAATAGATTACTCAATATACACATGCAAACAATGGAACCCATGAAGGTAATCCCTTCCATTCTTGTCTTCACACCACCTTCCCCACAGCCAAAACTTTGCATTTTTCTACTTAATGGTGCTAACTGTAACTCAGTCTTTCACCTCAATTTTACCTGTATATTCAAACAAATGATAACTAGGAAGATGAGAAGATATAAAAATTTTTATTGAAATCCTAGTTATTCCAGTCATTCCTGTACCATTGGGTATACTCTAGACTAGTTTTATTAGGATTGTGCTTTGGGGAAAATTTCTCAAGCATATTTGACTACTAATTAACTTTAGCGGAGTAGAAAATGTGTATTTAAGGGGGGTAAAATTAGGTCCTTATGAGCATGGGGAAAGTTAAAAGCTTCTGCTAAATCAAACTGGATTGGAGTTATACTGAAATTGTGGCAAGTATGTTTTTCAGATTAAGTAAATTTTTTATGACTGTAACACAACTAGTATACTGAATGACTGCTAAATTGGTGGCATGCATCACAGCACAGGCAAGAAACTAACACAACAGGAATGAAATAGAAGGAATAGAAAATGGAAATTTGTATTTTGCATAAAAATATAGTTAGGAAATTACTGAGTTTTAACTTTAGGATGAAAGCTTAACTATCAGACAACAGCTAATCTGTAATGTATAAACAAAACAGCTCACAAAATGCAAAACTATATTGTGAGGGAAAAATCTCTTAAATCTACATGACTGAACTTAGTACAGACATGCTGCATTCCCTCAATATACAGAACTCACACTGGTATCAACAGGAGGTCCACAGAGTCAGCAGGAGCACAACAGCTGAGTCAAGACTTCTTGTGACCCAATTTAGGTTCTTTCAGCAGTAATACATTATGCAAATTGGATTTAAAGAAGAATGTCTCTGTGGTATTTGTACATGGATATGAATCTGGGGAAAAAATCTGTGGAATGAAAAATTCTACCTTCCAGAATGTAGGTACAGATATAGACTGACTTTTAATTAATTACACATTTTAATGCATTTAAGACTCATAAATTTTACGTAACCGCTTAAATTTAAAAATGTGTTTGAATATGAATCTATGCTGTACATTTATGGAACAAAAAGAGATTTAGGGGTTGAGGGCTTGGAAAAATATAAGTTACTATAAGTAAGATAGAATGTGAATTGAAAGACAGCTGTTCCATAGCAGTTACCTACGGGCATATGCTCACCCTAAATTTACCATTTGTTTCTAGCCATCAGAAAATTACAAAAACCTAGACACTGGAAGGCTGGATCTTGAGATTCTCTAGTCCAACAGATAGTTTCCAAGAACCAGACTGATTTTGAGTATTGCCAAATACAGAGACTCCATAACCTCTCTGCTTGACCACCTCCATAGTTAAAGAAGTGTATTTTATTTAAGTGGAATTGTATGTCAGGGTGCACTTACAGCCTTTACTGGCCATGACCTGCTCACCTGGAAGCTCCATCCACACCCCTGCCCAGGAGCCCTGTTTCAGCTTGGTCTCTTGCCCTGCCTCAGTGATGCCATTGAAGAGCCAGTCTCCAACTGAGTCACAGCTGTGCTTGTTTGGAGCCATGGACCGTCTTGGTCTGGATCCCAAGTGCTCAACTGGCTTCCCAGCCCAACCTTAGGTCTGCAATGTCACCATGGACTTGTCTGACAGTCACTGAGCTGTGTCTGATACTGTTCATTCCCACCAGACCTGACCATGTGTGTGGATTGACTCCCTGGCTTGACCCTCAGGTCTGTGTCTGCTACAAACTGATCTGATGATCTGGAGTCTTGATTGAACCTGGGCATCATCTCTGAGTCTGCCTTGCTGGGACACTGTGGGACTGGGCTCTGGGTGGCAGGGCTCCTTCCGGCCATGATACTGGCGCCAATTACTGGACTCAAGACAGCCCTTGCTGTTCTTGACACTATTTCCACAGGCGGCTCTGCGTCTCTGGCAAAAATTTATGCCTTTTAACTTCTCTTTCTCAGGTATTTAAGCATTGATAAGATCTCTCCAGGTCTTGTCTCCAGGCTGAACAGTTCGCACCCACTCAGCCTCTCTTCATATGTATGTCAATGCTTCAACACTTAAATCACCTTCATGGCCCTTTGCTGGACTCACTCCAGCACTTTCATTTCTCTCACACTGGGCAATCCAGGGCTGGCCTGAGTACTCCAGGTGTGCCTCAGCAGTGGTGAGTAGAGGATCACCTTCCCGGACCTCTTGGCAGTGCTCTGCCTAATGCAGCCCAGGATGCCACTGGCATTCTTTGTGAGGGCACATTGTTGGTTCATGGTCAACTTGGTGTTCACCAAGATCCTCAGGTCTCTTTCCCTGAAGAAGTTCAGACAGTTGGCCCCAGCTTGTCCTAGTCTCACATGAAATAGGAGCCTGACTTGAAACGTCATCGCTGTCCTCTTGGGCAGCAAATTCTGATTTCAGCTAAGCCACTGCTGGATTTTCCATCAATGATTTGTGTTGTTGGGTCACAGGAGGGTGGAAAACGTCATGTAGATTTACAGAATTGATGTACAGGCACTGTGAACTGGAGGTAGAATACAGCTGGAAGGGGAGGGAAGTCAGGTTTCAAAGTGGGACTTCACATTCAGTTTGTAGAAATTTTGCCTTTGTGCTCAATTAACTGATTAGCCATCTGCATAAAAATGAATTAATGAATGCTCAGGTAAGTTGGAAGACCATCAGAAGATAGAACTGTAAGTAGTATATAACACACACATATTGTTTCTTTAGATATCTATGCCCTCAGATATTTGCATTTACTATATGGCACATTCAAATATCCAATCCAGTTTGTGTTAAAGCTATAAATGTCAAACAGAAGACTGTTCGATGTAACTAAAGGAATCTTTCTTCATAAAAGCATTGAACTAGCTTTCTTGAGTAGGGATGCAAAGAACAAATTAAATTTCAATTCAGTCCCCCCAAAAAACCACTCTCACTTGATATCACATCTATTGAGGGAGTGCTCAGCTCAGTGGGCAGCTCATTCAAAGAGACTTTGTCCTGAAGTAGCTAATTTTCTCCTTATTTTTTGCTTGAAAATAGAAATAATTATTTAATAGTTGATATTCAACTACCAATTAGTTTTAGCTTATATATATTTGCTTTTCTTAAACATTTAACGATTTTCACATGATATGCACACAGCTTGCAAGCTTCCCACTTCCACTAAGCATATATAAGCTTAAAAAACAAAAATCCCCCAAACCCAAACCAGAAATATACTAAAGAGAAGACAATGCCATAAGCAGGAAGCATTTGTTAAAATATTCAATTCATAACTTAGAAAATTGCAAGCTGTCTTAAATTCAATCTCAGCAGTATTTTAGGTCTGAGTTTTGCCTAGACTCAGTTTAATTACAATAAAATTCCACTTCAGCAGTCAGTTTCAGAAATGCTATTGACCAAAGAAAAAGTGTAATCTTTGTTTTATGACACGAACCATTTATTAATAAATATAAAGCTATATAACAAGTAGCAAAGGAGTCATTACATGTGACCACGAAGATATGTGCTCATTAAATGTAAGAGGGAGCAAAACTGAGAAATAAAAAATACAGTCTGGTCACTTCCTCAGTCTCTGAATTGTGTCCTTTTCCCATCCAGCATATTAGATCAATAACGAGAAGCTTTTATTCAATTTATGATAGATAGTTATTCTGCAGTGGTTATTTTCAGTATGTGGGCTTTTTAAAAACTTTTTTTTAAAGTTAAGTTCATGGTTGCAACCCTATATATACATTAGAAATTTATTTATCTACTGCATTGTTACCTACGTACAGCTTGTTTTCTTATCAAACTGAGCCATCGCTCCCTATCGCTAATCCTTACTTGGAACACATGATATCTTAATAATAGCATTCGTTTCCTGTTTAATATATAATTAAAAAAAAAAAAAAGGTACTGAGTATTAACTCATGGAAGAAGGAATTAGGTGGCTTCTTTGAAGTAATGCTGCATCTAACAAACCTTGTATTTAAGACATGGCTGGAAGATAATAATCAGCATTGTTCCTGCAGAATTCTTACAACTTGTAGGTATTACTTGCTCAAGATCCTAGACCAGCACTAACATAAGTTCAACCATTGACCTGACTGAAGTACCTTCTTCTTCTTTTTCTTCAGCACAGTAGATACACTCAGTAGAAAAGAGACAGCAATTTCTGATTTATATAGCTGACTCATAAGGAGTGAAGGTGTTTCATCCATTGCAGTTGATAGTGGTGCCACTGATTTGGGCAAATTGAATGCACAGGATAATTTCCTCCTTAACTGACTCAGCCAAATCTAAGGCTCATGAGAGAAGATTGATCTAAATACCTCTTGGAAGTGTAAATGAATTTTTGGTGAAGCTACTGCCATTAAGACACTGTTACAGTTAGGAATTCATCAGACCACATCATTGCTTTGTTGGATCAAGGCAGATAGGAATGCTACAATATTCAAAATAAGCTGGAGTCTTAATTTGTCAAATATTTGGTTAAAGTACTTCATACCCCTGTGTCTGATTAGCGTAGGCAAGCAACGTATGACAATGACATATTCGTTTATCCAGCCAGCTCTAAAGGAAAAATACAATATACTGTATTTTCCACATAGTGATAATTGCAAGGACTGTAGGACTATGATAAGTAAAGACAGAGAACAGAAAATCAGGACATTGTTCCACTACAGATCACTGGCCTGAAAGATTTTCACAACGTAGTAAGGAACACTTAGATTAAAATAAGGGAAGTTAATTAAATACTATTATCAAGATTGAGGAAGGCTGCTTGAAAATACACAGCCTTATGCTTTAAAATTCAGAAGACATGGATGAAATTAGGGCTGTGTATATGTGAGGTTCATAGCTCTTTGTGTATCTTTACAGCTTTTCTCTAGGTCTTAGGGATGAAAACCCATTACCAGCCTATGCCAAACTGAGCAGTACATCTGTATAGATCAGGAACAGATCATCCTACACAGACACGGCAACTGTCAGGACCACAAACATGAGTTTGTGGAACAGATTGCCTCCAAAGACTGTCACTCAGTATCAAATAAAGACAGAAATTGATGGAAAAAAAGGTTTGTTATGAACAGCAATGCTGACCTTTTTCTGAGACTTCCCAGAGAAGGTGATAACAAAGTCCCTATACTCCTTACTGGAGTACCCTATCAAAACTCCTCAAGAGTCATTACAGAATGCTGAGGGCAAAAGCTTATTCATAATCACTGAAAAAAGTATGGAAAGGAAGGAGGAAGTCATTTTTTCTTGTAGGGTGATTTTTTCCTTTATTTGGATTGTAGAGTCTTCTTCAAATCTTTTGATTCCATCACTGCTTTTTACCTGCTTGATAATTTTGACATCTACACAATGAGAGTCATGATACAGTGTTCTTTTAGATACAACACACATTCTAGAATTTCTTTTTATTTCTTATAACCTACAAAACTTATGAATAGAAAGTTTTGGCAACACTTAGACTTCTTTAGTCAGTCTATTCCTTTTCTTAGTATATAAGGCCAATCCATTGGCAGGACTACTTTTGAATAATGATCAGGGAAATTTTCTGTGTCTGCCATCCATCTCCAGCCCCTCATGAGGCTTTGACCCATCTCTCTAGGCTCTTTTGCATGGAGTACAACCTACCAGAATAATGTCATGGATTTGGGGAGGAGGTTGGTCATGTAATATGTCTCAAGATACATAATTTTCAAGATACTACAAATCATTTTTCTGATGTCTTTGATAGTTTAATATCCCTGTAGTTTTTTTTCTGCAAGAGTTTTGAAACTACTTTATGCCATATTTTTAAGTTATGACCACGACCACTTAAAAGAAAAAAGAACCACAGTTAGTTTCCACAGGCAAGGAAGGCATCTGAACTTTCAGATGGAAATTGTAAGCTACTACTCACCCCGATGCCAATTCAGTTCCCTGATCTTAAATTGTCTTGCTAAGTCAGATTTCCTGAGAAAGTAAGAGCAATTGCCTCAGATCTCTCTCTAGCAGAGTCAGGAGATGACTCAGATACTGCACAGTACTTGCATAGTGGCAAAACAGATTTTCTCACTCCTTTGAAAGCTGACTTCTCTGTTTAGGAGCGTAAGTCCAGTAGATAATGCCAAGGATGCAGAACCTACACTCGCTCTGAACTTTAGAAAGTCTTCTAAGTAGGCAAAGGTTACTAGTTTGTAAAACAGTTATCCCTGTGCTTTTCTAAGAGTTGGATTTTTAAAAAAATCTCATATATGACCATATTGGCTTAAATTTTCTCAAAGACTCCACATCCTATGTAAGTCTTCTGATTAGTTCTGTCAACTTATCAACCTCCAGTGTGTGATATGGACATCTCAACAGCCTCTTAGGGAATAGGGCTGAGGTTTGTACTTCCCAGTATGTCCCTTGATTCAATTCAACTTCCTTTCTTTTTCCATTTATCTTAGATGTGTAGAAAGATATATTGCAGCTAAATGTAGCACAGGCTATCCTACCTCTCTGGATAATCTTTGCCAAAATGGGAGGTAACAAAAATGAAAGCAGAAGCTTCTAGAGGCAAACCTCACAAGGGAATCTTTCTATTGATTTCATTAGCCAATGAACTGTCATGGATTTATAATGCAGGATTTTTGTGCATATTTCTATTAAAATTTGCACTCAGTCCTTGTAAATTTTAATTGTAGTTTAATTTTCCTGTCCAGAGCTTTTATGAGCAGTTACTATGTGATGTTTCATATCACTTGAGTAATTTCTCAAGGAACATTTATTATATGTGAGCTATAGCAACTAGGCATTCATGAGGCTTGCATATGACTCAGAGCTTGGAAGTACAATTTTGTCCTTGTTACATCCTAAGAAAAATCTATGAACTTTTAGCATTGCTTTCTCTAAATGTATGTTCTTTTATATTTTATATACAGTACAAGTGAAATATTTAGACTAATACAAAAAATATTGTAATAACATAAAATGCTGGCAGAACTCAGTTTTATAAAATGGAAGAATTATCCATTAAGAGAATTGATTGCTAATACTTTTGAAATTTCAGATAATTTAGAATGGATCCTTCAGTCTGCTTTATTGAAGACTGGAGCTGGAATTTGGAAAATGGAAAAAAGAAAAACCCAGGTCAGACTCAACACCAACTCATGTGGCAATGCTTCAAAGAGGTCTTGTACATTTGTGGAGGTAAGAAGTCAAACCCCACAACTATCTGACGAATGTTTTACAATCCTTATGGGTAGGCAGCAGTAAAAGAGGTGTGATAAATCAATAGAACAAATTGTCAGGCCAGTAATATGGCTTGCATTGTGCTGCTTCTCATTAGATGCAGCAGCATTTGCAGAAAAGCTATTACAGCATTCAGCACTGTTAATGAGATGTACTATCGCAATTAGTCTGTTGACGGAGTATACAGTCTGCAACTCGGTTACCCTAAAACATTTTTCCATGTAAGAGAATTTAGCAAAGACAAATTTCTGATAGTTACCAAACCTTGAAAACTTTCCTAAAGTATTTGTTGTAGTCTGATATAAACATCACCTTTGAAATTTGGCTCTGCTTCAGATAAACCTGATCAGTAATAAGATCCAAAGCCAGTGTTTTATTGATATTTAAGCCAATGCATTTGATAACGCCCTTGATTATCTCCCTGAAACTCAATGTCAAATTCAAGTGTTGGTTGGACAAAATGCCAGTTTCTAAATATTTTTCTGAAAAACCAGAATGGAGTTTATTTGGCACATCACTTTTTAAACACGTTTGTATCTCACAGTAGTTCCTAGTTTGACGACTATAGTCTATAACCTGGGCACGAATAATATGGGACAGAAAAAGGGTGATATTTCTGTTTTCTTTTTATATGGAATATGTTTAAGGAAATTTCAGGAAAATTAATTTAATCAAATTCATAGTGCTTATCTTAGTATACCTGCACTTTTAAAACATTTCAATTAGAAAATAGTTTCCTACTTGTTTCAACTACTGTTTAGGAATGTTTGGACTCTGATCTCTAGGTGCAAGGTTAAAGCCTGATACAGCTTTTTGTGGTACTTCTCCACAGAGAAATTCAGGTGTCTCTGTCCATATCTGAAGATTTCCAGCAGATTTATGAGCTTTTAAACACAGAAATCTATGATTTTCTTACTTACATTGATTTTTATTTTCAATTCTGTCCTTTATTTTTTGACAGTCATTGCAGTAACGTACTGTGTTATACAGCATTCTTACTCTGTTTTCCTATTTGTGCTGAAAACATCTGGGCCCCGAGGGCTCCTCCAGTCCTAACTCTCCCTGTTCAGCCCCCAGGGGCCACCGGCCTCTGTCCCAGCAATGCTGCAGCAGAGCCAGGCTCCAATTCCCCACAACCCTGCCTCGCCTGGCCCTGGGCCCTGCCTCGCTGGGCTCCCCTGTGGGACCATGTCGCAGCCTTGGGAGATGGGCAGTGCCCAAGGGCTGGGGCTGCCCGGGTGTGCCCTGGCTTCCCTGCTCCTAGGTGGGGATGGGATGGGGCCTGGCTCCCAGGCCAGTCCAGGGGAGCATGTGCTGCTGCTGGCCCCTCCCCTGCTCCCTAGGAGAAAGTATACTCTACTGTTCTACAGTCACTATTAATATGCCACCCTCTTTCTTTCTCTGCAATATCAGCTTTTAAAAATTCAAGAATAACCCCATCTCCTTCATTTAGCTGTTCAAGTTCTTCATGTCTACCACATGGATGTCTCGGTGCCTTCCCATGTAACTGCACTGGCGGGTAAGTGAATCAGCCCTTTGACAACCTTCCAAACAGATAAACCCAAACATCTACATCAGTGTTATTTTTCACAGGTGAGAAACTCGCATCCACTGCCTCCTCTCCTTTCTTCCCCTGAGCTCACCCAGTCTCACCTACTGATCAGCGTCATCCCTCCTTGGCCACGGGTCTCTGGCTCACTTTCCAACTCTCCTTATGGGGACTGCTCCGGCTCCTCCCTGCTGTCCTGTCTTCCATTATGAGCAACCAGTCCTTGTTTATGGGCTTATCAGGAGACCCACCGTGATCATGCCACTTCTTTGTCTGTGTATCTTCACTACCTACTCCATCCTGCTAATAAGCTCCTGCCCCGGCTGGCTTGGCAGCTCTTCTCTAAATTTTCCTCCCCTCACTCCTAAACAAAACCACACTGTCCACACAGCTTTTTCCTTGAGTCACCCCTGCACTACTCCAAACACTGCAGAGCGTTCCTCACTCCTTTTATTCAATCCAAACTGAAAAGTCTTAAAAATCAAATACTTCTTCTGAATGCAAGTTTGAAAATGTTTTAAGAAAAAACGTAAAGCAAGGGAACACTGCAACCCTTCCTCCCAAAAAACCAGTAAAACAAAACCACACATATGCACCCACAGAACAAAAAAGCCAGTAAACTTAGCTATTCCTGAGAAAAACCCAGCAAAGTCCTTCTACCCTGTTCCATTGTCTCAATAGGAATTTAAAAACGTGAAAATACCTGCTAACTTTCTTTGTTTCTTTAATTACAATTTTGCTATTAGAAGCATGAGATTACTGAACATGCATGAACAGCATGTAGGTCACAAGAATAGGAAATTATGATTTATCCATGATTCATTGCTGGCTTGCAGATGCTTTGGAGGAATCTTTCAAAGAGAAGGAAAGGACTCAGTAAAAACCTTGATCCCTCTTGTGAACAAAGAAACTACATAGGGATGGCAAAGAAATACTGTGTTTCTTTTAGATAAATGGTGAACATCACATGAAATAAATAAATTGGATTAGTCTACTTTTAATATATTTAGCTTGATTGTTTTCCTTAGGCAGCTTATCTCCCGCTTTAAAAAAGAAAAGGCAGCTAAGGTCAATTATTAACTAGGGTCAAATATTAACTATAATTTGTAAGCAAAACAAACCAATTCAAGTCATGGTTTTATACACAAGGCTATGAAATCTCACTCTAACCTTTACATGGATTTACAACTCATTGGTGCAGAGTAAGTACAGCCTCCACTTAATGAAGCTGAGTCTTTATATTTTTAACACTCATTTGGAAAACCAATTAACTCTGGCTCTATTGAACAACTTGAACAGGAAATAAATCAAATGTTACAACATTGGTGAAGAGCCAGACTTTCTGTAATTAGAGTACTGATGTGCCCAAGGCTGACTATGTGGTGTGCAGCATTATAGATTGACAAGTTCAAATGTCCAAAGCAGTTAAGATTGTATGTTCCCCTTGCTACACATGCTAGCATCCAGAAAAACAACTGTATGATATTTACCTTTTAAATTTGGGTTCAAGTTCTTTATGATTTATAAGAAGCATAATATTCCTTCTGTAGTCACCTCATAACACCTTCTTCAATCTAGAAAACTAAACAGCTCTAAGGTTTTAAATTACATTCAATATGAATATTCTGCAGGAAATCTACAGTCTATTAAGCGGGAGACAGAAAAGATTTCCTAGACATTATAGGTTCACTGGCCACATGCAAGGTTTTCAAAGAAATTGGAATTTATTTTGGCAAGCCTTGCAATATATTTGCTATGACTTTCTTTGCTCTTCTGTATTACTTGAATGTACAAAGAAAATGTTTATTAAATCTCAAGAATAACAATCAGTTGTTCAATATTTCTCCAAGTGTTTAGTATTACCTCTAGACTTTCATTATTTGGACTTTTCCTGCTTATAAAGAAAAGCAGATGTGGGAATAAAGTAGAACACATACTCTTCTCCTGACTCTCTGTTCCACTGACTGTCAGGGATTCTGATTTGGCTTAGCTGGTGGTCTGAGTTACTCACCTGTCTCTGAAGCTTAGACAAAAAAAGCCCCAAAACACTAAGATAGATGTCTGTAATGATGGGGTCTCCATACAATCCTTACACAATCCTTAATAACTTAAACATGAAGCAAAGTGAGTAACTTATATAGTTACTACATTCACTACTCAGTTTCTTGGTGTGCCCATTTTTCATTTTGAGTACCAGATACAAATTTTAATTAAAGATAATACAGGTGTTATCAAATTCTTAGTAAAAAATTACATGACCTGCAAGTTGCATTTTAGAGAAACATCTCACAATGACAATATGGTATGTCCACAAACTATTTCAAGCATTGGAGTTAAAAACAGAGAAATAAATTTCATAAGTGGCTGAAGAATTCACTATAGACGAAATACTTTCCAAAATTCAGGCTCAGGCTTGCAGCGACTACTATGATTAAATATAACTGTGAGAAATCTGTGGATCTATACATGGTATGTGAGTACCTTGTAGCAAGAAACTCCCTCTCAAGGGCCATTACCATGCTGGTGTACTTGGACTCTGAGGTGCTCAGAGTGCCTGGCCAGGTTTCTGGATCCCAAACAGTTGAGTTTCCAAGGGAAAGAGTAAAATTCTCTGTCAGCCTTAGCAATAAACTGGAAATGGAGGACTAGTTCTTGCCCCTGAACTGAGGTTGGATTAAACACGTCTTCAAAAAGTGATTACAAGCACTTTTGATAAATTTATCAAGCTGGGGATGGTACCCCGTGCCAGGAAGATAATAAACAGAACACTCAGCAAAAGAAATTCAATTAGAAGCCCATTGATGCAACCTCAGTAGCTTTCAGAGTGCATTGCAAATGAAAACATAATTAAAGTTTTGGAAAAGAGCAAGAGAAGAGTAAACATTACACAAGTTTATGATAGATATACTATACTGCAGTAGCATAGACCAAGAGTAGACCAGCTAAGATGTCCTTTCCATTGCTTCAGTGAATTGGACAGGCATTCAGGTACAGGCAACTAGAAGTAACAATTACATCTTGTTCCCATTCTCTGTAGTTTCTGTGTCATTACTGGTACTATATGCCTACCATATCTTATGTTTGTTTCTTTTTTATAGAATACCTATATATCCTCCCTTAGGGAATGAAGAAGCCAAAAAGTCTAGGGACACTTTCTGGGAAAATTTCAGCTGGTAGTTCCTTTAGCACTTGAACAAAACAAGGTATCAAATTAATTTCAGAGCCTGATACAATGCTTGCATGGGTAAATACAGGCAGTCTCATTTCAAATATTTTGAAGGCACTGGTAGATATTTAAGATATAACATAAAAAGGGAAAGACTTCTCAATACATCATTAGATCTACTCTGTCTTACATCTAGATGCCCCTCATATGAATAAATCCCACTGAAGTCCTAAGAAGAGACTCCCTCCTTCTGACCACAAATAACACACATTTACTCAAAGCTGAAAATATTTTATCAGTCATCGGTGAATGGAAGACAAAACCAGGCTTCAGAAGCTTTAAACACTGCAATTATTAATACTAGGAACTATTTATAAAAGTTAAGAAACTTGCCTAACAGAGTAAGATTTTATTTCTGAGAAGACTGGAAAAATATGGATAACTCAGGTAACAGGCAAAACTAGAATTATATGCAAAAAGCTTTTTTGCAGACATAAAGCATTTCAGCTTTTTCTTCCATGAACTTTACTGAAACAATCAAGGAACCTAAGAAGCAAGACTTGATTCCACTTTTCACCGTCTATAGCTGAACATTATACAAATACATAAATGATAACAGCTGTTCCATATACAGCTGTTTTGACTATGGGCATCAGAGTTTTCTCCATGTTTCCTGCATGCTAAGTGATTATAGCATAGAGATGTAATATTTTTGGCATTCCAGTCTAATGAAATTTTGCTTTGCTAAGAGACCATATACATTTTTGGACAGTTTGGCTTATTTTGAACTCACTTTGTTCAGAAACCTTACATAAGTTTTGAGTATCACTTCCTTTCTTAGTATTCAAAATCTCCTTTTCCTGATAGCTCAGCCTCCAAAAATATCAACTGTCTGCAAGTAAATAAAGAAAAAAAGTTAATTGTAATAATTTTGCTAACATAACCACTGAAGCAAATAATACTGATTATTTCACAGACTTTTTGATCTGATAGTCATACCTATTTAGTATTTAATTTATAAGTTATGTTGCAGACTAAACTCAGATGTTATTTTCTTAAGAAGCAACTATATAATCTGTGAGAATTTTATGTGCTTCTTTCCTAAACTTAAGACAAATTTAATATTTATCCTTTCAACTGCATTTTTGCATTTATTGAAATAATTAAAACCCCTAAATATTCTGTGTCTCATTTTCATCCTTCAGTGCAGTATCTGCTGTGCAACAGCAAAAACAATTATGAGGTGTTTTTTATTATCTAGTAGCTCATCTATAATAAAAACTTCAATTAGTGCATGTACACTACCAAGCAAAAAGTGAAAACCCAACATATTTTGTATGCCCTTGGACTCCTAATTTCAAAAGGAAATCATTAACACTAATGATTTTTTATTTTAGACTCTGACTCATTGTATCTTTAGTTAAGATCTTTGTCTACTGAACGACATTTCAGTTCCCCTACTCTTATTTTTTTACTTTCTGTTCTTGGTTATTGAAATACATTAGTTTTGACAAAGGCACAGATTATTTCCTCTTAGCTTTAGGTATGTGACTGGAATACTTCGTTTGAAAGCACTGTTTTACATATCTTGAACTGTTCACTGAGAAAAAATGGAATTTTCACAGATAATTTGGCCCATGTAAGATCTGATTTGCTTTTCTGTGAAGTTGCTATGGAAACACATCTATTCATCTAAATATGGGTTCAGAAATGTTGAAAAAAAAGAAGACTCACAAGAATAATTACCAATAATCATTATCAAATTAAAAGATACAACAAGAATCACAGGACTTTATCCTTTGTCCAGTATTATTCAGTATTTTATTTAATTATTTGGGGAAAGTTACTAAAAATACAATTCCATAGATGACTTCAAGATGGAATGGTAATACAAATATGTTGAAAATTCAAATTTATAACTTGAAAGTCATCTTCATATATTGGACATAATGTTTAAAATCTGTTGTCAAAAGCATACTTTTGGACTTCAGGTTTCTGTAATAATATCTGCTTAAGCAAAAGATTACATACATTATCTGGCATCTTAACTATCCAGGCTTCACTCCTCTCAGAAATCTTTTTCTCACAGTTACTATTTTTGCCTTTTCTCCTACCGTACATGTATGCACTATTTTACTGCTGATTTCATGGAAAGAAGCAGAAAATGGCTGTAATGGCGTATGTGGGAACATCACCACAAATAATACGACTTAGAGGAAAAAGAGGAGGGAGAGGAGTTAGAAATAGAAGCACATGAGAAGTACTCTGTCTCAGGACATGAAAGATGCAATATAAAACATTATGCTTTTAGAAGCAAAGATGAGACATTTGCAATTAATATGAAAGTGCACAGAGAGAAGGAAAGGATTCAAGCAGTGGGATGATATTGTTGAAGATGCTAGAATATTTATTAAAAAGATTAGTACAGCAAATCCAATTTTAACTTGCACCATATTGCTGAATGAATTAAACCCATGTAGCAAAATACATTATCCAGAACGTCTGATGCAGAAAATTATTAATTCAATTTGTGTTTAGTATACTAGCGGGGAAAGCTGATTTAAAATAAAGAATAACTTATAAATCAGTGTTTTTTTAAGTCATGTTTTACAATTTTTCTTCGGTATATGGGAAATGACTGGAACTTCTATTAGAGTTTGCACCTCTTTTCATGATGAAAAACTTCTGGTAGAAGAACTACAAAAATACATTAAAAAGAACCCCTTTCATTCTTCTACAGAAAAATGTAGATATGTTTGAAATTACAACCAAAGGGTGGGAAAGAAAGAGAAATCTCAGCTGAAGCAATTTCAACACACTTTTATGACGTGGTTAGATTTCACAAGAAATGTCCATAAGACACTAAAGAGATGGTGCAAATAAAATTCAAAAGATGAGATGGGCAAAAAAAGGAAAGGAGGGGCAGTATAAAGAAGTATCAGTAGAAAAGAACAAAAGAACAAAGGATATAATTAATATTTACTTCTATTCTTTTAGAACTTTAGATTAATATTTGAGATACCTGGAATAGCTCAAACCTTACAATATATAGTGCAACATAACTTAGAGCATGACCTTCCTCCTATCCAAGAGAATGACATTAAAAAGAAGTATATTTTTTTCTTTAATATGAAATCAGAAGTTGAAGAATAGACAATATTTATTCCCCATGAGGGCCATAAGGCAATAGGTTGATGGATCAAGGAAAATAAATGAAGTCTCACCACTTAATGGTATTTTAAAGAGTTAATCAGACACAGCACTTATCTCCTGAAGTAGATTGTAATTTTCCCTGAACAGGGAGATCTAGAGCAAATCTAGAGGAAAAATCGGGGACACTCCCCCTCCCCCCAAACTTCCTTAAATTTTGTTTAACAGTGGTAGTGGTCAGGATTTTGATTTATATTTCTAGATTATTCACCCTACCTACCATGCCACCCCGTGAAAATACATTAATGCTTGTTACAGTCACTGCAGAAAATCAACTCTTGGACCATACTAAATGGCTTCAAGCATAGGGGATTAATTGGGACATCCCCAGCCCTCTCCACCAGCACCTGAGGAGACCAGGGAGATAGAATGAGTGTGTCTGCAGGTAGAAGGGAGAGAGAGCTCAGAGAGCTTGTTCAGGACCCCAGACATAATTGCAAGAGTGTGCCCGCAAGTCATTTGTCCCTTATCATCCATGAGCACCATTAAAGGTGTCAAGAGAGCTTCTACAAACAAAAAAAACCGACACTGAAGGTAATTTCTAAATATGCTTATCCATATGGAGGACAAACAGTGTATTTGTACAGATTTCTCAAATATTTCCACTGAATTCCAGAGTGGATTTATGATTCTATGTGATTTAAAATAATCAAACATGTCAGATGTTGACTATGAGGTTTGTATCAAAACCTAACTTTTTTCACAGACTTAAGACAATGCCTGTTTTTCAAAATAAATCAGCCTTTCTTTACCACAGCCTGTAAAATACACTTAGAATTCATGATTATCTTAGGTATTTAAATTTAATTACCAAATTAATGAAGGGCCATTTCCTCAAGGTTGTAGCACCATGACCATTGCTGACATGATGTTCTGTAAAAGTGCCTTTCACAATGACCCATTATTGAGCTATTTACTGATGAGTTTCAATGTCTTGTGAATATTCAGTTGTTACATTTTAAGTGGATTTTTTAAAATCTAAACTCATTGCCTTTTGGAAACAATAAACTAATGTTTTCAGTAATTTCAGGGATGTACAAAATTACTTGGATTTTAGAACTTGTCTGCTCTTTGGAATATGCAATCAGCAATTTTAGGCTGTTGTAATACCCATAACAGACTAGAACATCTTGTCAAACAACCTGTGCAACTTCTCCACTGTAGTTATTAGTCATCTGTCCAAAATGTTTGGACCATCAACCAAACATGTGGAGAAAGTGGAAATTAAATGGCATTAAGTATCAAAATAAAGAATGACTTGGAAAAAACACCAACCGTATTTGTTATTTGTGATAAATTGCGTTTCCCTGGACAGGTTTTGGCAGCAGGGAAGGGCTGCAGGCAGGGGTGGCTTCTGTGAGAAGCTGCCATAAGCTTCCTCCATGTCTGACAGAGCCAATGCCAGCTGGCTTCAAAATGGACTTGTCACTGGACAAGGCCAAACCATCTGTGATGGTGGTAGCAACTCTGGGATAACAGAGTTACGAAGTGGGGGAAAAACTCAGGAACTGCAGATGGAGAGAGAAGAGTGAAACTATGCGACAGAAAAAACTCTGAAGACACCGTGGTCAGTGGAGAAGGAGGGGCAGGAGGTGCTCCAGGTGCTGGAGCAGAGATTCCTCTAAAGCCTGTGGTGCAGACGATGGTGAGGCAGCTGTGCCCCTGCAGCCCATGGAGGACCACAGGGATGCAGAGATCCACCTGCAGTCCCTGGAGGACCCTATGCTGGAGCAGGGGGATAACCAAAGGAGGCTATTACCCCATGGGAAGCTCATGCTGGAACAGGCTCCTGGCAGGACCTGTGGGCCCATGGAGGGNTTTATTTCCAGATATGCATAAATGTATCACATTATTGAATATACACAAAGACAGCACATTTATTAAACAACTATTTTCTTTCGTATTAATGGGTGTATAATCAATTGGAGAGTATACGTTTCCAAGTCTTTACAAATTAATTAANAGGACTGCACACCATGGAAGGGACTATATTGGAGCAGTTTGCAAAGAACTGCAGCCTGTGGGATGGATTCATGTTGGAGAAGTTCATGGAATACTGTCTCCCATGGGAGGGACCCCACTCTGGAGTAAGGGGAAGAGTGTGAAGAATCCTTCCCCTGAGGAGGAGACAACCTGTGATGAACTGACTACAACCCACATTCCCCATCCCTCTGAGCAGGTTGGAGGAAGGAGGTTTGAAACTGAAGTTGGGTTTTGGAAGAAGGGAGGAGTGAAGGGAAGGTGTTTTAAGATTTGGGTTTTTTTCTCATAGTCTGACTGTAATTTGATTGGTAATAAATTAAATTTCCCAAAGTCAAGCCTGTTTTGCCTGTGACAGTAAGGGGTGAATGATCTCTCCCTGCCCTTATCCTGACCCATGAGGTTTTCATTATTGTTTCCCTTCCCTATCCAGATGAGGAGTGATAGAGTACTGTCAGAAAATACTATGTACCGAAATGCATTTGAAGAAATGAAAGCATTCCCAGAGAACTGCACCAGACAGATTCAGCAGCCAGAAACTGTCAGTGACAGGTAAGTTGGAGTTAGGAAGAAAATTACTTTGGA
>VYZQ01052692.1:17531-31333 GCA_013400655.1 Mystacornis crossleyi | reverse complement strand
AAACGCTTTCACTCTGGCCTGGCACAGGCTTCCTCTGCTTTCTCAGTCTGTCTAGTCATCTCTGAAATCATAGAATAAGCTAATAAATAGTGCTGTTTATTATGTTCACGTTGTTTCGGCGTAATAATTCACAGCCCAGGAGCCCGGGGTGGCGGGCTCAGGTTGCTGGGTGGCTGGGTTTTGTTTAAGCGATAAGACACACATGATAAGCAGCGCGTCCCTGGGTGATTGTGCCTCCAGTGGTGTTAGGAGGCACAAGGTCAAAAGGCTCAGTGACTTTAACTACCTGAGAAGTGCCGTGTAATCCCCTGCAAATGGGCTGTCTGCAATGTCTTATTGCTGTATCAGAGAGGGAATTATTTCTTCTTAAAGGCAGCCACATGAATTCCCCCTGTAATTGGCACAGGGCTGACATCACTGGCTGCCAATCAGAAATCCTCTTTGTCTTGGATTTTAACACCTTAATTTCGAGTTCGGGTCATCTGAACAAATGGATTTTGTTAAAATGACGTTTTATCCTCTTTGTGCTCTGAGTCCCATCTGCCTGCTTTGTGCTCTGTGTGTGCCTGCGCTGCGAATTGCTCTGCAGCAGCTTTTGTGTCATCATCAGGCACTGAACAGTGACTGCAAAGTCTTTGCGGAGCCGGTGGCCCGGGAGCCATGGCCGGGCTTGTGGTGCCTAGAACATTATTTAGGCTCAGGAACTCCAGGGAGCACGGGGAGGGCAGACAGCCGGGTGAGCGCCTCGGGAGGCAGGCCGGCATTTCAAAATCAATGCCCAGCCATCAAATTCTTCCAGCCCGTGCCGTCTTTTCCTTTTTATTGTCAAGCATAACCCCGAAATAATAAAATCATCCCGATTTACAGTTATTGTTGGTAAAATAAGCACAACATAGGTCAGAGCTTCAGCAGCCTGAGCAGAGGAGCAGAATCCCTTCCACTGACCTCCTGGCCACGCTGCTTTGGGTGCAGCCCAGGATACACTCGGCCTTCTGGGCTGTGAGCACACACAGGGCTGCTCTCAATCCCTCCATCGCCCACTCTCTGCTGACACCGGTGATTCCCCAGGTGCAGGACCACTGGTGATTCCCCAGGTGGACCTGGCCTTGTTGAACTTTATGGGGTTCACACAGGCCCACATCTGAGACCTGCCAAGGTCCCTCAGGACAGCATCTTTCCCTCAAGTGTATCAGCCACACTACCATAAATGTAATTATGTTATTAGCATAAATTATTACCATAATTATTTAGCTTAAAATACTTCAGTCGCAATTTGGTTTTTTTAATCTTCTCCTGGGATTTTTGACTGGAAAATAGGGAAAGCTTCCAAGATACAGGATTTGTGCAACTGATTTGATCAGTTGGGCATTTTGGAGGAATTAGGGGCCAGCACTCCACTGATTATGCTTTGAACCCAATTTAAAAGCTCCAGTTTGTTGCAGTGACATTCTGAACACAATTATTAAGTCAAGCTCTTCAGGGATCTTGGGTGTAAGGAAGACTGAGCCCAGAGACTCTTTGAGTGGAAGATGGTCATGAATGCCAACTGCAAAAAAATTCTAGGTAAGTGCATCATACTGCCGATTAAAAAACTCATGTAGGAATAACTGATGGCAAACATGGTAGACACCTTTAGGGAAAAAAACTCAGAGGTCATAGGAAAGATCAGTCCGTTCAATTACTGAAGAACTCCTTTGTCAGCATAACATAAGGTACCCCTATATCCTATTTACTCCAAAGTAAGAGTCAATTTTTTAGGACTCATTTTGAAATGACCTCTACGGAGAGATGGCTAGGAGTGGCTAGGTAACTTAGATGACTGAGGCAACAAAGATCTTAAGGGTTCAAACTGAAAAACAGGTCTGAGAGAATGTACTAAGATTTTACACTGGCCTTAATAAAAAGCAGAGATATATATTATTTAGATATGAAAAAATATTTGGAAGAAATCAGGAAACATTCACACCCCAATGTTTTTAGATTATGCCAATAAAATTCACTTAAAACTGATAGCCCATCAACAAATAACATATAATGCAGTTTATATATAGAGGTATATTTGTACATATACACAGTATAGCTGTAATATGTAGAAAAAGTAACTATTTGGCAAATAAAGTTCCCCCTAGACTGTGTGGCCTTCTCTGACTACAATATTATTTTGACCAAAGATTTAATGCTACTGACCACACTGCCTTAGTACTAGCATAAAAGTATTCTTTCTTAGAAATATCCTTTTCCTGTCTTCATAATCTGCTCTCGTTTGTTGTGTATTACTTGTATACCACCCACCATACCCTGTGACCTGTAGATCACAAAATCTGGAACAATATAGACCACACAAGTTATCAGAAGACAAATATTTTGGTTTACTGAGCAGGATGTACGTAATTGTCTTTTTTTTTTTAACTATGTTTTTTTTTACAATCGCTTACACTTTGTAAAGCTATTGACATAATAGTTGAGGTTACCACACCTTGAAGGAGCTGCAGGTGGCACGCGGATCCCTCTTCCTCGAATGCCCCGTCCACGTGATGAATCCTCAGAACCATTCAAATATGAAAGTTCTCTCAGCTGCTCCTGGCGAATTTCATCATTATAATCCTGAAATGCAAAAGGTGAAACTTTCTGAAACTTTATATTCTGACTAAGCTGAAAAACCACCCAAACCAGAAATTCCATGGATGGTATTTGGGTGAACTGCTCTGCTTTATCACTGGTATGCTTAAAAATTGTACAAATGGAAGTGGACAACTACCTATAACATATGGACAGAAAAATGTATATGTATGGGTAGTCAAGGTGGTCATAAAGAGCATGAACATGCAAAATAAAGCACAGAAGGCATAGACAGAGAAATGCATCTATGCAAAATGCAAATGGACTTTCACATACAAGAGGTACAAATTTCAAGTGACTCGTAATTAGACAAAAAATGTGGTTTATAAATATTTTGTATTTTTGGCAAACTTCCCTGGCTACCTTTATGCACTCAAAACACAAATTCTACCTTATATTGCATATTAGCATGACTGGATGATTTAACACCAATTAGCATCACTGAATGTAGCCTTCAGTTATTATTAAGTATGTAGCATTCAGTTATTTTGTATCTCCTGAAAGGAGCTCTCTCTCTAGGAGTCAAGTAACAAAGCTAGGTTTACTATAAAAAAATTGTTAAATAAAATAAAACAGACCCATACCAAGTCAGCAGGGTACCGACTTCAGCATTGCAATTTCTGTTGGCTCAGTAAACAGAACACCAGATGAACTTCCTTTACTTACTGATGCAAAGTAGAATCCCAGACTCATAAAATGGTTGGGGTTGGAAGTGACCTTACAGATCTAATTCCAAGCCCCCTGACATGGACACCTTGTTGACTTCCTCCTCATTGGAATGCTTGACTGGGAGAGGTGATCTTTCAATATTAACCATGTCTATTGGGCCCCTCTTCCTTCCAGGGCTCTATCCCACTGCATTCCACCAAGCAGCTCCCTGAAGAGACCAAACTCTGCTCTCCTCAAGTCCAGGGTAGACTTTGCTGTGCACTCTCCTCCCTGCCTTAAGGATCTTCAATTCCATCATTGCATGGGCAGTCCAGGCTACCCTTGAGCTTCAACTTCCCCACCAGTCCCTCCCTGTTGGTGAGAACAAAGTCCAGCATAGAGCATCTCCCCAGTGGCTTCTCTAGCACTTGGAGAAAGAAATTATCCTCAAGGTATTCCAGGAATGCATTTGCTCTGCTGTGTTGTTCCTCCAACAGATGTTGGGGAGGTTGAAGTCCCCCATGAGGACCAAGGCCTGTGAATGTGAAGTTGCTCTTTTCTGTCTATAGAGTGTCTTATCAACTATAATATATAATAATAAACAATTTTTACTTATTTTACAAGGTTTGTCAAAATTCTATTGCCAGACATTCCTCTTTTTTTTAAGGCTTCCTTCCATTGTATCCAGCTTTTTATGGGCTCATCATTGTAGTAAAAGTCCACTGCAGCAGCCAGCTCACTGCAGCACAGCTGTGTGAAAGCTAACTAGTGTTTCAAAACAGCAAGGATTATTGAATTTCAGCTCTTCTGTCCTCGCACCCTTCCAACAGGCAACTGCATTGACTGTCATGCAAGGACCTGAAAAGGCATTACAAGTGACACCTCTTTCAGCCAAGTTAAAGACCAAGCGAACAGTGAACTGGAACTGAGGCCTTGCTCATTCCTTCTTCTTCCTAAGGAGGTCCAGGAAATCTGTTTAAAGATATAATCCTGATCCTGTGTTGTAAGAGATTGTAGGCCTGGTCACGATTTCCTTTCTAAATTTCCAAAGAGTGTAGCTGGAGAAAAATCTATTAATGAAATTCAGAAAAGAACCCTATTTATACAATATAGTGTGTGATAATTGCAGCACAACCATAATTAAAAACAAATGCCTACTTTGCTAATAAAATAGATAATGGCTTTTATTTCATACCATCCCCAAGTCTTTTTGCACATTTTTCTATCCTTCTAACACTAATGGTTATAAGCTATCATCTTCTAAATCAATGTAGAATACAGAGGGAAAAACACAAAATCAATGAGATCACATTTACAGCAATTGCTGGAACAGGTACCATCTACTGTGCCCTCTTAGTATCATCTGTTATTCATACTGGCTTTACAAGGATTAGGACTTCAAACTTGCTGATTGAGTTTACCCTCCAGATTCCACACTGGTGCTGAGACTGAACTCCATTAATAATGCAGGTACATTTTGTAAGAGGAAAATATGGGCAAAAATGAAAAAAGAAAGGACCTGCAAGGGACAGAAATTGGAATTTCTGTGTTGCTGCTTTAACCTCTCTCTTTTGGAATATTGCTGTATAAATGGATTCTACTAGAAATTGCCTCAAAGACACTATTCTTCCATCAGGTAAAAATATAATTTAAATCTTAGTATTGACAAAACAGAAAATCTAAATCAAATTTATAATATTGTGGTGGTTTGAACCTGAGTTGATAGACAATCATTTAGACCAATAATGCATCTCGAAATTTACATATTTAAACCATGGAGAGACATGGGAACTTCCCTTTGGTGCTCGAGCCTCTGGTGGGGAAGGGGGGGTGAATGGGCCCCGGGCCTCCCCTTCCCCGGCACTGGGGCACAGCCCTGGATAGCAGCGGGAGAACCCCCTCAGAGCCACGGGCAGCCAAGAAACAACCATCAGGCTGCTGCGTGGCCGAGACCACCCGGCGCGGTTTTCTGAGGACTGGTGGGCTTCCCACCCCCGCTCACGCGGCCCCGCGCAGATCCAGCGAGAGCCGATGGATTTCCTGCAACCAGCGTAGCTAGAGTTGAACTGGGGAACCAACCGCATAGGGAGAAAGAGACTTTTTTCTCCACCATAAAGCCTGAAGAAAATCATGGCGACTTCAAGGTCAGAGGGAAAGAGAAAGTAAGTCATGGGAGCCGGAGCTGAAGATGGTGATGCGAAAAGAGGGCGGAGTCACGCGCCCAGCGTGGATCTTAAAAATGCTTTTTGCAGGTCATGGTAAAACCTGTAATATCACAAACTATTCTTTTTGTCATTAATCCACCTAAAGATGTGGGGGGATGAGAATTTTGTGTGCGGCCTGTGGGAAAAAGAAACGTGTCCATGCCAGGTCACCTCGGAGCTATAAGAGACTTTTAGAGATTTTGTGAAGAAGAGAGCAGTTGCTTTTAAGCTAGAATTTGCCTATTGTGCAATTACCCCAAGACACTTATCCTTAAAAAAATACACCCCATATGTGGCCCATGCTGGAAGTGTGGGAAGTCTGCAAGATTTATGGGAGAGATGTTCTGCACAGCAGCAGAATTTCTGGGAGGGTCTGTTGCCCTTGGAGCAGTTTGGAAACCATGTAAAGCAAAAGAAAACCTTTTTTCCTTAAATAGTGGAGAGACTTTTAAGAACTATAATACTGACCAAAATTATAGTCTGTTATCCTTTGTGTGAGTTGAGTAAAAAGGGGAGGTGCTGGAGGAAAAAGGGGGGTTTGCTTTAATTCCCTGTTATTTTTTTTAATCTTTTAGTTCGGTTAATAAACTTCTCTATATTCTTTTAAGTTTAGAGCCTGCTTTGCATTCCTCCTAATTCTTATCTCACACAAGATAAAAAATGCGAACAAACCCACTACACAAAATTGGTGTTTCTGCCCGGTTTTGAACTGAACCTGCTACAAATATGCAACAAGATCTGCAAAACTTCACCATTCTGTTACGCAATGCCCTTAGTTTTAGTGTGCAGGTTATTTGCTGCAAGTTCAGTTAAGAAACAGTGTATTTTGAAATGACAAGGTAAAGATAGCAAAGTATATGGAAGATGCTGGGACAGGTCTCTTGAAAGAGAAAGATTTCATTAAAAATATAACTCTATATAGATAATTTATCTTATGGGCTCCTTAAGAGGCATAGTAAAGATCATAATTTCTAAACCTGAAACCTGAAATTTTCAGCAGAAATGCTCACTTTGCCTCTTCCATTAAAAAGAAACATAACACTGAATTAATCTTTCATAGCTACTACAAGTACAGCTAGAGTCAGGGTATCTATCCTGATGAATATTTAATTGTATCTGAGTTCAGAGCCTAGCACATGAGCAAAATTATGCTGCTGATTTTTCACATATATATCTAGTCCCAAAAAAGAGTACATGACGTTGCAAGACATACCTATACTGAACCAAGTACAAGGAAGTAGCTGCACACTACAGTAGTATGTTTATTTTCAGAAACCACCCCCCCAAAACAACCTCTTTTTAAAGTTAAAATAAGCTCATGAAAAATGTCCTGTACTTCATAACTTTTCTTACAGCTTTCTAATAGTCTTATAGCTATTCTTATAGCTGATAATTTACAATAACTTATATATTTTGCTCTTGTTTATATTCTTAAAGACATTACTACCTATAAACAGCTTTTCCATTTACTGCTGATAAGGAGGGTGCAATCAACTTGTATCATGGTGATCAGTGTATACTAACACAGTGAGCTAACCACCCGTGCCCACGACTATTCACTTAAACATACATCTTGACTTTAGAAATGCCAAGGATTTACAACATCAGCAAAGTCATAACACCCAGGGCCACCGTAAATTGCCGTGTTTATGTAAATGCCTAAAAAACCAAATTACATGTTTAGAGAAAACATTCAGTAGTCCAGAAAATATCAACATGTTTACCCCAAATTACCACAATTATGTTTACTAATGAAGGTTAGGAGTGATTAATTAGGTTGGTTGCCTTGACTGTTGTAGGAACAAAGGAAACCCATGTCCAGGTTTTCCAAAGGAAATCAGAGTCTGGCTGGTGGCAGCTCACCCATGGGCCCTTCTGGCACCAGTGACAGGAGGTGCAGCGAAGAGGGGAAAGCACAGAAGCTGCTAGAGAACTCAATAAACCATTTTGGTAAAAAACAGCAAAGTACAATGCACGTTGCAAAACCTGATCTGAATTAACAAGAACATGTAGTGGCAAGGGAAGAGAGTTAATAAAGAAATCAAAGGGTAAGGCATAGAAAGACCAAAAGGATTTGGGGAATATATATCTATCATTACCATAACAAAGGCTCATAGAAGTCAAGGATAAATCAATCCCTTAGGGACTGTGATCTCCTGTCCTGATGTACTCTGCGCATTTAAGTTCTATTATAGTTCTATTAATAAATATCATTACTCTTATCTGTGACAGCTGAATTTCATTCTTACCAGATAGTTAGGGGAAGAGTAATTTAGGTTAAATTCAAACTACCTTGAGAATGCAGTTATACATGGCAAATCAAAACTGATAATCACAATATTTCACACTGACAATTTTGAAGCATGAATAGGGCACACTCTTTCACTCCCACATATATAATATCCTCTGAAGCTCCATGTTGCCAGCATAGAGCACCACATTCCCAGACATATGTTTGCCCATCCTGCCATACTCTCTTCCTGGGCTCAGGCAGCAGAAAGGGAACAGGAGATGGATTTGGACTTGTGCAGCATTTCTGCATCCTGCCCAGCTCCTCACATCAGCAAAAGAGTTTCAGGGCTCTGTGTACTTGTGCAGATTCACTGAAGCTAGACAATCTCCCCTAAATTCTGTTGGTGCTGCCTTGAGGCTATTTTCAGGCAGCTTAAATTCTAATTAGGCTAAAACTTCCATGGAGTACATGCTTCAGAAAATCACAGCCAGAAAATGGGGCACAGAAGACACAGTGAATTTTAGGTGGAGATAGGTGATGGGAATATAGCCCTTTTGTTTGGTTTGGTTTTAGATACATTCTTATTTTGGACACTAGAAGAGACATTGTACACATGTCCCCTTCTGCATACAGGGAAGCACTGAAAAACACTGTGAAAATAACTGGTGATGTGGAGTTCCTGGAGTCCCCGCTTCTTTGTGTTCTCCCCGTTCTTGGTGTGGCCTTACAAGGGTGAACTGTGCTATGCTTCAGCTTCAGAGCACAGTGAGAGCCACTCATCTGGACTCACGGGGTCAGGATCTGCAGTTCAGTACACCGAAGAGGCCAAGAACCCTGGAATTTCCACTTTTTAGTTGAGTGCTTTAATATCAGGCTGTTACAAAAAATAGTGGTGGCTGCTCAGTACTAGAAGTACTTGATGAACTAAATCCTGAGTCGACGAGAGATATTTGGCATTTCCTGTTACTTTTTTATATTTTAAAATCCTGTTCTAAGACTCCAGTGCACTCAAATAGAAACATATTGAACTTTTCCCTGCACATATCAATAGCATTTATCAGTGTCAGCTTAGGAAATTTAGAACAATTGTGCCAGGTAGGTTGGATAGCCCTCTTCATCACCTAGAATTTGGGTGACAGTGCCTCAGGTGGGCATGTAAATTAGTTGCTGCACCTGGGTCAGGGCAACACCTGGTATCAATCCAGGCTGGGGGAATGAGCAGATCGAGAGCAGCCCTTATGGGAAGTACTTGGGCGTGCTGGTGGAGCAGAGGCTGGACATGACCAGGCAATGTCAACTTGCAGCCCATAAAGCCAAACCTATGCTGGGCTGCACCAAAAGCAGTGTGGCCAGCAGGGCGAGGGAGGGGATTCTGCCCCTCTGCTCTGCTCTGGTGAGACCCCACCTGCAGTGCTGCCTCCAGCTCTGGGGGCCCCAGCACAGGAAGGACATGGACCTGTTGGAGTGAGTCCAGAGGAGGGTCACCAAGATGATCAGAGAGATGGAGCACCTCTCCTATGAGGAAAGGCTAAGAGAGCTGCGATTGTTAAGCCTGCTAAAGAGAAGGCTTTGGCGTGATCTAATTGTGTCATTCCAGTACCCGAGGGGAGCATATGAGAAAGATGGAGAGACTTCTTATAAGGGCACCAAGTCACAGGACTACTTTCTAACTGAAAGAGTAGGTTTAGATTAGATATTAGGAACAAATTCTTTACTGTGATGGTGGTGAGGCAATGGGACAGGTTGCCCAGAAATGCTGGGGATGACCCATCCCTGGCAGTGTTCAAGGCCAGGTCGGGATGGGGCTCTGAACAACCTGGGCTAGTGGGAGGTGGTTTGAACTAGGTGATCTTTAAGGTGCCTTCAAACCCAAGCCAGTCCATGATGCTATGAACTGCATCCTTAAGCTTCGTACCTTGTCCTTCTAATACTAATTTGAAGTTCATTGCAAAACATGAGATTCATCTGTAGCTGAGCCCATGCCCAACCAATCAACCCCTACAAAGTTCATCAGAACTCTGGGAACTGGCTCTAAGCCACCCTCTGTGGGTGTCTGAAGGGTATGATGTACGTTCTCAACAGTTTATGGAGGAGCTCAAACCTCACAGCTGTTTTGATGTTCCTTGATAACACCCACACTCTCCGAACCCATGTTTAATGTATATGCATGGTTTCCTAGTTACCTACAGTCAAAGCCATCTGTTAGAATGGCTCCTTGCCCATCCACAGATTGTTCTGGTTATCACACCAGAGCATAGGTGCCAGGTAATGATGGATTTAGATGGACAGCCTACAGTGCACCACAAGTGACAAAGCTTCTGCCAGAAGGACTCCAGTACTGCACTAGCAACACATGCCTCTTTGCATTTGCCCATATATACTGGCACTCAAGTAAGGCCATTTTGTATGCATGTAGCTCTCTGGCAGACCCCAATGAATACATAAAAATATAAATATAATCCGTCTGAGCCCAAGGAAGAAATTCCTTTCTCTAAGCAATCAGCAGCTTAGCCAGATCCATAGCCATAAACATTATGCACTTTCACTTGCCCCGTATGCAAAAGGTGCTGTCTTTACCTGCTTACAGTCTGTGTGAAAAATGTACCTTAATTGTGTGGATCACCCTTAGAGATTGAAAAACATAAAAGAGACCACATATTTCTATCAGTAGCAGTTTGAATGTGTTGCAGCCAATATGAGTTTCAGCTTCTAAATGCCTATGGGCAGAAAGCAAGCAAGCAGACATAAGCTAGAGCCACGTACACTTGCCTTTGAGGTTAGTTGACAGCTGGGGGATTTGTCAGCTTGCCACAGAGAGCACTCACCCAAGCGTGGATGTCATTTTTCTCTTTGAGCATGCACAATTAAATCTGCCTGGCATCATCAGCATGGGGCACCACTCTCTACAAGTGGTGTGGAAGGGAGGGGGGTGTTTTCTCTTCAGCACGTGAAGAGAAGCTGCCAATCCCAGGGTGGAAATTGTACATAGGCAAAGTGCTAAGAAAATTCAACCCAGATATTTTAGTCTTTGACAGAACAGAGCAAAACAAGTCTCAGCTAGTTGTAATATCAATCTAAATTTTGTTTTTCTTACAAAAGAGACCTTTCAACAGAAGATTATTGCAGTTTACATAGAAATGCTGTTAACCACACAAAATAATCACACTGAAGATGGGTGCATGGCTTTTGAAAAACTTGCAGAAGCCTGTATTAAATTTCAGCCATTTATCCCAATTTGTTCCACCCCTCTTGGTCACAGGCCCCACACAAATAGATACTGTGGTCTGTAATTCATTCAAATGACAGCTATGCTGCCACAGAAGTCGGTTAGCTGACAGCTCCCTATCCCTGAATTTAATTCCAAGTGAGCTCTGGCTCCCATAGACTTGTGCTTATTTACAGCTGTCACCTGAAGGAGACATATAAGGGAATTGGTAATATGAACAGAGGGCATTATAGCAGGCTGCAGAAAGGGTGGCGTAGCCACCTAATACTAAAAAAATTGTTATGGATTTCTGCTGGATGTTTACACTGGCTTCTAGGAAGGAAGGGATGTGATATGGCTGGTCTTTCTCCAGGAAAACCCGTTCGCTTCAAAGGACACAGGGAGAGGAGCAGGATTGCCACTGTTCTCCAGCTGGTTGCTGAAGCTCTGCTACTAATAAGATCATTACCTGCTCTTAAGGCTGGAGTAACTGTCTACTGTAATTTACACTGAAGCCAACATAAGTAACAAGCTATACATAGTACCTATGCAATTTTTTTACTCCAGCTGTGCCAGGTGGGACCCAGATTGCCTCCTGCTCACCCACTGCTGCAGGTTTGCAGCTCCCTAGTCAAGGATAACAGGGATGGTAACAGCAGCCAACAAAATTCAGTTGTGTTTACTCTTGTTTAGTGTGCCTGTCTCATCCACCTGGCTACAGCCACGCTCCCTCAGTCCCATGTGGCACAGTAAACAAAACATGCTGCTCGACCTGAGGAGACTAGAAAGGGCAACCAAGAATGAAAAGTCTGGGCAACAAAGTATCTTACTACATGTCTGTGGAGTGCCCTTTCTTTTACAGCTTCTGAATCATTTCAGAACTTTAAAAAATTCTATTAGGTCATAATCTGTACAGGTTGATAGCATGTAATATATTGTAACTGAACTTGATACATGACACAGGAACTAGTTTTTAAAGCAATTTCAGGTTTTTTTTACTTATTGCAATATAGGATTACAATAGCATGAGCTGTTCTTGGAGTAAGGACTGTCTTGGCAAGCACTAAGTCTACTTTACAGATGCAGAGCAGACATTTCTTAATAATGCTGCTAGGATATACTAAAATCTATTAATAACCATAAGTCAGGAGATAAAGAATATCTTAAATTTCAGTTACCCCAGACCCAGCTGTAACATCCTGGAACCATAAGCTGGCAGAAGGGTGATTCCTTATAGTCAGCACTCTTGACAGAGCAGCTGTGGGAATGGTAACATGGCCTATGTGTTTGGTCCTCTATTTTTCTAGAAAACAGATTGCTCCAGACTAACCCAGGTTCTGGTCTAGATTTCTGCTGCATGCAGGACCCTTTAGGAACCCTGAATCTCTCTCTGATTATCCAATTTAGCCATAGTCTATATCTATGAAGTTTTTTTTGTAGGCTTAGAATAAACAAGATCACCCAGGTCACTGATGCTCTGACTGGAGCAGCATTGTCTCCACTCCTGATGGCACTGCACCAGCACCATCACTGCCTGGCACAGCTGCTTAGCAGAGAACAAACTGGTGGCAAAGCTGGACTGACAGCAAAAGAAAGGATGGAGACAGAAACTCCTTCTGGGAACCTCAGGCTGCCATGGGGGCTTGGCTTTGGAAGGCAGCAGCAGTGCCTGGGCATTTTCCCTAGCCAGAGGTTGAGACAGAAAACACAGTATCTCTATTTCTTATGCACTCCTCCTACACAGCAATCTGACTAACCCAAACTAAACAGCATAGCACATCCCATCCAGTGCCAAGACTTCTTGCATAGTAAGGGGGAAAAAAAAAAAGATACATGCTGGGAAGATGGTCTGTAATACCATCATAAAAATACAAGAGCAATTTTCACTGCTGGAATCAAAGATATTTTCAATCTGCTTGGTTTGAACTGCTATAATCTAAATTAGTTTCATTGCTGATAGATTTATGGATAGCCAGTGTAATGGTACAGAGGACAATCACAGGAGAACAAGCAGGTATGCAAGGAGTCCCCCTCTCCATTAAATTAAATGCTTAAATTCGTATTAAATTCAATAAGCATGAGGAAAAGACAGTGAAAGAATGCTGCTTTTGAACCCCAGGGTCACTGTCTGAACCATCACAGAAACTAAAAATATTAAAATAATATAGATTTAGCTTTCTGAAATTTATGCCTAACTTCATGTGAGAAAGAGTAGAAATATATAAATAAATAAAAAATAGTGAAAGAAAAAGAAAAAAACAAGAAAAGCTGAAATCATGTCAGTGGAAAACCAAAGCAAATGGCAAGCTCAACAAATTAGCAACAAATACATAGGTTTAAAACAGCTGATTTAATAATCCCACTAGAAAGGTATACATCAGGTGTAAGATGTTTTGTTTTTTTCAAAATGAGATTTGAGAAAAAAGGAAGAATTATTAAGGAAATGACAAGGAGTAACAAGAGGTAGAAAATAATTTACAAAGAAAAGCTTAGACCGTGTACCAAGTACAGATATACTCAGTCTGAAGTGTCTCTCTGCTCTCCTTAAAATACATGGTGTATGAAAGATTGGGAATGAAGCATATAAAACTGAGTAATTAATTAATGCAGCCAGATCTAGGTGAAAGTACTGTCAGAGTTGCAAGCTAAACAATTTAATATATAGCATGATAAAAATGTAATCAGTTCTATATTTGTTATTTAAGTTGAATATATTATATTTTGTTATTGCATAAACCCTTGAAGTAAGTTTATCCAGCAGGCTATTTATAATGTCTCCTTTTCTCTCTGTAGCATGTGTTGAAGAAGGTTTCAGGTATTTTAACCGAATTACCACTTTTTTTTGTTTTGTTTTTTTTTTTTTTCCCTGTTAACAGAATATCATCTAATTCCT